>JAKSXO010000141.1:185721-238221 GCA_024509115.1 Crotalus helleri
AGATAGATAGATAGATAGATAGATAGATAGATAGAAGACAGAGATAGAGATGACAAATAGAGATAAGTAAGATAGATAGATAGATAGATAGATAGATAGATAGATAGATAGATAGATAGATAGATAGAAGATGGATGGATAGATAGAGAAGGATATAGAAGAGAGTGAGAGAGAGAGAGAGAGAGGGAGGGAGGTGGAAGAGATAGGGAAAAAGAGATGAAATAGTGGAGAATGTGGAGAGATTTTCCTATCCAAGTAGATCTGCCAAATTAACTTGGGGCAATCAATAGTGAGAGAAATTGCAGCTGGGTTTTTCTCCCATCTTGTCGTCATAAAATTCCATAAGGCAAAGCTTGAACAGGAAACATTTTAAACATGTTTGAAGTCCTACAAGACTGGCAATTTGTGAGATTTGAGCCTTTCGTAAAAGTGTTGGCGGTAATTTGTGGGTGCCACCTAGCTCTGGGCATGTGCAATTGTGTTAAGGTGTGCGAAAGCTGTGCCATTGTTTCCAGCCTCAAAACCTTCACATGGATATCGTAACGCGTAACTGCGGCCACACCAAGCTTTTCAGCGGTGGTGTGCAAATTGTGGGAAGCTCTCCTTGACTTCTGGACCTGCTTTCATTATAAAATTAGATGCATTGAGTCAGTCTCCTCTGACTTAATGGTTTTGACTGGTATAATTTACATTGCTTTTTGCTATTAATTGTTTCTCTTCGTTTCATGGCTATTTTTTATTTTTTTTTAATGTTCACCATTTCAAGCTGTCTTCAGGCTTCGCACCTTGGTGGGATATAACTCTTAGGAATGCAGATATGGTCCTTGACTTATGACTGTGATTGAGCTCAGTCATTAAGCGTGTCACCACATAACGGTGCCCAGTTTTGCAACCATTGTTGCAGCGGTTATTAAACGAACCACTGTGGTTGTTAACCAGATGCCGTGGTCATGAAGCTAATCCATTGTCCGTCGTGGGGGGTTTTGGCTGGAAATTGGAAATAAATGCAGGTTTCCAACTGAAAAAATGCCACAAATTACAATCATCTGACGTTGTGGACAGCCAGAAATGCAGGCCAGTTGCTGGGCACCCAAAATGCCATTATGTCACCGCAAGGAGAGTGTGGCCATCAGAACTTACAACTCCAGGTTGTAAGCCTTTATTTACAGGTAGTCGGGTAAATAAAGGCATAACTTCTGAAGTATCTTTTCTTATTTCCTATTCTCAGATACAGGTAGTCCTCGACTTATAACCATTCATTTAGTGGCCTCCACTTGTCTGACATGGTATAGAGCAACGGTTCTCAACCTGTGGGTCGGGACCTCATTTGGGGTCGAACGACCATTTCACGGGGGTCGCCAAACAACGCAGTCCGCCATTTTTTTCCCCTTTTCCTTCGCTGTGCTACTCCCTTTTATTCTATTGGCTTTTGAAAGCCAATAGAATAGACTCTCTTGAATAGAGTCTAATTCTATTGGCTTTCAGAAGCCAATAGGAATTGTCCAGGCTGTCTCTGCCCTGCTGAGCCCGCCAGAAATCCCATTCTGCAAACGGTGCTGCACCAGTTGAGTAGTCCTCGACTTACGACCGGTTGGGGGTCGCGGCATTAAAAAAGTTGAGAACCACTGGTATAGAGGTTTCCTGCTTGAGCAGCGGGTTGGACTACAAGATCTCTAAGGTCCCTTCCAACTCTGTTATTCTGTTATCTTCTCTGTCCCATCCTTTTCTTCCTCCTCCTCCTCCTCCTCCTCCTCCTCCTCCCTAATGATCTTAGCTTGCACTTTCTTCCCAGGCTGAAAAACGTCTTTCATTCCTGCCCGCTCTTTGGACCACCTCTCCTGGCGATATATCCCTGGAGGTTTTTAAGAAGAGATTGGACAACCGCTTGAGTGACATGGTATAGGCTGGAAATTGGAAATAAATGCTGGTTTCCACTGAAAAATGCCACAAATTACGGCCATGTGATATTGTGAACAGCCAGATACCCTCATTGTCCCATCCTTTTCCTCCTCCTCTTTTTTCTTCTCCTTCTTTCTTTATTTATTTATTTATGAGACTTATATACCGCTTTAAGTGCAAGCACTCTCTAAGCGGTGTACACCAGTAAGCAATGTATATATATATTTTACATTGCCCCCAACAATCTGGGTCCTCATTTTACCTACCCTGGAAGGATGGAAGGCTGAGTCAACCTTGAGCCGGTGAGATTTGAACCGCTGACCTGCTGAACACAGTCAGCTAAAGTGGCCTGCAATACTGCACTCTAACTGCTGCACCACCTCAGCTCTTCTTCTCCTTCTCCACCTTCTCCTCCTTCACCTTCTCCTCCTCCTTCTCCACCTTTTCTTCCATCTTCTCCACCACCTCCTCCTCTTTCTCCACCTTCTCTTCTTTCTCCTCCTTCTCCTCCTCCATCTTCTCCTTCTCTACTTTCTCCTTCTCCACTTTCTCCTTCATCTCCTCCACCTTCTCCTCCTCCTCCACCTCCTTCTCCACTTTCTCCTTCTCCACCTTCTTCTTCACCTTTCTCCTTCTCCTTGTTCCCCTTCCTTCTGATTTTTTTTAGCTTGCACTTGCTTCCAGAAACTGAAAACATCTTTCATTCCTGCTCACTCTTTGGATCACCTCTCCTGGCGATTTATTAATTAGCCAGTGTGTTGCAGGCTAACGAGCAGTTGCAGGCTGATCTCATGCAAAGTTAATGCTTAACTAGAAAAACAGGACCGGCTACGTGTCTGAAGTTTCCTTCCTCAGCCAGCAGTAAAAGAACGACTGGTGCTTTTCGGCTGAGAAGTGGTTGAGTCCCCAGCAAGAACAGTTAAAGGCAGGGTGGAGAAGACGTGTCTTTGGAGACCCCGAAGCCGCACAAAACGTTTTTGGGATTGCCAATATTCTACCTCAATAATCAGAACAGTGAGAGGCCTATCAAAAGTTTAGGATTGTCGTTCCATTTTCTAGCGCTTGTTTGGCGATTATGAGGCAGAAAAGAAGGGAGGATGTCAGGGAATTGCGCAGCCGGTATCCAAATGGAGTCAGAGACGCTGACACAAACGTGTGGTTTTATGTAAATAATTATATTTTACATCTCGGTGTACAGCAAACAGGATACTCAGGCGCTTCACTGCATCTTGAGGTAAATCATGAGGTAAATCACAGAGCACATAGGGCAGAGAGGAAAAAAAAAAGCGGGAAAAGGGGGAAACTCCCCCTCCACAGCAACCAATCACAGTGCAAATTGCCTCACGCAGGAGCCAGCACTCTCCAGCCAATCAACGACAGGTAGTCCTCAACTTAATGTCCACAATTGAGCCCAGAATTTATGTTGCTAAGTGAGAAATTTGTTAAGGGAGTTTTGCCCCGTTTTACGATTTTTCTTGCCTCATTTGTGAAGGGAATCACTGCAGTTGTTAAATTAGTGACATAGTTGTTAAGTGAATCTGGCTTCCCGCATTGACTTTGCTTGTCAGAAGATTGCCAAATATGATCGCATGCCCCCGGGACACTTCAACCATCATAAATATGAGTCAGTTTTCAAGCATCTGGATGTAAATCATGTGACCATGGGGATGCTGCAGCTGTCATAAGTGTGAAAAATGGTCATAAGTCACTTTTTTCAGTGCTGTTGTGACTTTGAACGGTCACTAAACGAACTGTTGTAAGTTGAGGACGACCTGTGGTACTGTGTGTCCTGGCTCATTGTACAACCCCCGCCGTTCTAGCTACTAAATTTAAATATTTTTAATAGAGGGAGATAGCCCCAAAAGATTATTTAGAAATTACAGGTCATCCTCGACTTACGACTTACTTAACACGATGTCGACTTAAACAACTGCGGTGATTTGCTGAACAGCCGTAGTAAAATAACTTGCAGAATTGGGCGTGTGACACACACTTCCTGTCGTTGCCTTGGTTAGTAATGGAAATCCTGGTCCCAGTTATGTTATAAGTCGAGAATTGTCTGTACCAGGACCCTGATGATATCACCTACTCTGGTTACGAAACATCTGCAAGGAAACAACCAAACTCAGAGAACTCCAAGGACTCTTACCGTCCAACCCAGCGCTTCTGTTGATATTTATTTATTTATTAAACTTTATCTATCTATCTATCTACCTACCTACCTACCTACCTACCTACCTACCTATCATCTATCTTACCTACCTACCTATCTATCTCACATATCTACCTACCTACCTATCATCTGTCTTACTTACCTATCTATGTATCACATATCTATCTATCCATCCATCCATCCATCCATCTATCTATCTGCCTACCTATATCTACCTACCTACCTACCTACCTACCTACCTACCTATCTTATCATGCATCTATCATCTATCTATCATGCATCTATCTATCTATCTATCTATCTATCTATCTATCTATCTATCTATCTATCTATCTATCTATCTATCTATCTATCTATCTCTATCATGCATCTCTCTATCATGCATCTACCTACCTACCTACCTACCTACCTACCTACCTACCTACCTACCTACCTACCTATCTATCTATCTATCTATCTATCTATCTATCTATCTATCTATCTATCTATCTATCTATCTATCGACTTCCATTGACCCTATTGCTAATTGTGGTCCTTCCCCCCCCTCATTTTTTCCATACTGCATATATTTCTGAGTTAAGATTGAGTAGCACTCCAAGTATAATTTAAGGGATTATTTGAATTTTAATGGATTTTAATGATTTATTTATTTTCAAGTCTTCCGGGAATTGGTTAATGCAGCACAGTTAACAATCAAGATTCGGATGATACTGACTTTCTTCTTCTTCTTCTAAAAAAAAAAAAAGGAATTTCCATTTTTTACAAGTAATATCTATAAATACTAGAGAGCCAAAGGTTCCCCCCCTCCTTCGAGATTACGGTAGAATGAGTTAACAAAAATACAAAAAAGAAGAAAAAAAGAAGTGAAATAGAGTGAACCTGGAAGAAATGAAAAAAAAAAAGAAACATTTTGCCTCAGGGGGTAAGAAAATTAAACATTCATAATAGAGCAGTTGTGTTATTAGGATTTTGAATAGTTTCCAATTCTCCAGGATGCTCGTTTAGATGTTACCCTGAAATGAAAAGAAGGAAAAAAAAATCTCTCAAATTCTATAGTGTTTTTTTTTTCAGCCAAATCATATTTTAGACATCCTATCCAGAGATAATTGGGGATTTATTCCCTGTTGGCAATATATAAAAGAAATGCTAACAAAGAAGATGATTATTTGTTACCTTGCAATGCAAGAGAATTAACGTTGTTTGTGATAATGGAAAACTTTCTGCCCTGGTAGTCATGCGCTAGTCTTGTGATTCTTCAAAGTCATAAAGCAGTGTTTCTCAACCTTGACAATTTAAAGGCATATGGACTCCAACTCCCAGAATTCCACAGCCAGCAATGCTGGCTGTGGAATTCTGGGAGTTGAAGTCCACATGCCTTAAAATGGTCAAAGTTGAGAAACACTGTGGACATAAAGGAACATGAAAAATCGGAGAAGCAAAGGGGATGCATCGCAGACCATGGAGTGGATGGAATAGATAAGGCGTCTCCAAACTTTAAGACTTCAACTCCCAGAATTCCTTAGTCAGCCATGCTCTGAGTAGTTCACCTATTCCAGGCGTCTCCAGCCTGTGCTATTTTAAGACTGGTGGACTTCAACTCCCAGAATTCCTCAGCTAGCCATACTCTGAGTAGTTCACCTATTCCAGGGGTTTCCAGCCTGTGCTTAACTGAGTTTGGCTTCATTTTAGGACCTTGCTTGCCACAGTCATTAAGTGAATCACTGCGGTTGTTAAGTGAGTAACAAGGTTGTTCAGTCAATCTGGCTTTCCCCCTTTTGACTTTGCTTGTCGGAAGGTCACAAACGGGGGTTGTCACGTGATCCCTGGGAGGCTGCGACCGTCATAAATACGAAGCAGTTGCCAGGCGGCTGGATTTGGATCATGTGAGCAAGGAGAGGAGGCCGCAGCGGTCGTAAGTGTGAAAAAAGTCACTTTTTCCCCCAATTTTTGGTCACTGAAGGGATGGTGGTAAGTTGAGGACGATCGGTATAAATGTGCATTGTTGTAGATTCTGCCCCCAAAGAGTAAAGACTTCCAGGCTTTTCAGCCATCCGTAGCCATCCACTGGTTTGCTTAACCTCAGCACTCACTCAACGGCCGCCGCAGAGCAGGGACAACCTGACTTATGACTGTGCCGACTCGTGACCATATTGGGCAGGCCTATGTTGCGTGTTGTATTTTCCCTTCTAGATTGTGTGAATCGATGTGTCTCTGCCTGTAATTTCGTTGAGGGGGAAAAAAAGGTCTTCCTTTCTCTACACTCCCTTCATGGCAGCCTCTGTCTCCTGAGAATGAGCGGGGGGCTGGACTAGAAGACCTCCAAGGTCCCTTCCAGCTCTATTCTGTTCTGTTCTATTCTATTCTACTTTACTATTCTATTCTACTTTATTGTACTCTATTCTTTACTATTCTATTCTATTCTACTCTATTCTACTTTACTATTCTATTCTACTCTACTTTATTCTACTTTACTATTCTGTTCTACTCTATTCTACTTTACTATTCTATACTATTCTATTCTACTCTATTTTACTTTACTATTCTATTCTACTGTACTTTATTATTCTATTCTATTCTACTCTATTCTACTTTACTATTCTATTCTATATTCTATATTCTATATTCTACTTTACTATTCTATTCTACTTTATTATTCTATTCTACTTTATTATTCTATTCTATTCTACTCTATTCTACTTTACTATTCTATTCTACTCTACTCTATTCTACTTTACTATTCTATTCTATTCTACTTTACTATTCTATTCTACTCTACTCTACTTTACTATTCTATTCTACTTTACTTTACTATTCTATTCTATTCTACTCTACTCTATTCTACTCTATTCTACTTTATTATTCTATTCTACTTTACTATTCTATTCTATTCTACTCTATTCTACTTTACTATTCTATTCTACTCTACTCTATTCTACTTTACTATTCTATTCTATTCTACTTTACTATTCTATTCTATTCTACTCTACTCTACTCTACTTTACTATTCTATTCTACTTTACTTTACTATTCTACTCTACTCTACTCTACTCTACTCTACTCTACTCTACTTTACTATTCTATTCTATTCCGTTCTATTCCATTCCATTCCATTTCATATTTTTTTTTCTATTCTATTCTATTCTATTCTATTCTATTCTATTCTATTCTATTGGACATTAAACGACGAATAAGAGAGACTCGTACCAATTAGAAAGTTTTTGCAGCGGTGTCCATTTTGCCAGCAATGGGGACTAAATTTAGAATAGGCTGTAACGTCCGTAACGAGCATCACATGTCATAACCTAGGACAGAATGTGCTGATCCCGGGGCGCAAGGTTTCTAACATTGTTTCTTTATAGTCACTTCTCCGGAACTCAAAGCTCTTGCTGTTCCCTTGTTTTTATTTCATTTATTTTTATTGTTTATTAAATTTCAACAATAGCAATTTAAAATACAAGGTTGGAGCCCAAAGGGGAAAAAATGGGGAAACTTTCTAACCAGTGACACACATCCACACACACACATACACACACAAACAAGTAAAAATAATATTAAAAAGTTACTTCCAACTCTCTTCCATAAAGATACAGGTATATAATAAAATAGTCTCTTGTTTTAACAGATAGAGAACTAAAATATAAAAGGTATACATAGCCGTCAGTCATGATACCACTCTAATGGCAGAAAGTGAAGAGGAACTAAAGAGCCTCTTGATGCGGGTGAAGAAGGAGAGTGCAAAAGTTGGCTTGAAACTCAACATTAAGAAAACCAAAATCATGGCATCCGGCCCTCTCAATTCCTGGCAAATAGATGGGGAAGAAATGGAGGTAGTGACAGATTTTATTTTCCTGGGCTCCAAGATCACCTCAGATGGGGACTGCAGCCAAGAAATTAAAAGACGCTTGCTCCTGGGGAGGAAAGCTATGGCAAATCTAGACAGCATTCTAAAAAGCAGAGACATCACCCTGCCAACAAAAGTACGCATAGTCCAGGCCATGGTTTTCCCAGTTGCAATGTATGGCTGTGAAAGTTGGACCATAAGAAAGGCTGAGCGCAAAAGAATTGAGGCCTTTGAACTGTGGTGCTGGAGAAGACTCCTGCGAGTCCCTTGGACTGCAAGGCGTTCAAACCGGTCGGTCCTAGAAGAGATCAACCCCGACTGCTCTTTAGAAGGCCAGATCCTGAAGTTGAAACTCAAGTACTTTGGCCACCTAATGAGAAGGAAGGATTCACTGGAGAAGAGCCTAATGCTGGGAAAGATTGAGGGCAATAGAAGAAGGGGACGACAGAGAATGAGATGGCTGGATGGAGTCACTGAAGCAGTAGGTGTGAATTTAAATGGACTCCAGAAGATGGTAGAGGACAGGAAGACCTGGAGGAATGTTGTCCATGGGGTCGCGATGGGTCGGACACGACTTCGCAATTAACAACAACAACAAGCCGTCAGTCAGATAATATTACCAATATATAATATCATGGTGTCTTACTCTAAATGAGATATAACTCATAAATACATCACTTTAACTATTCCACAAATGCATATAATAATAATAATAAAAATAAAAAGTAATAAAGTTGGAAGGGACCTTGGAGGTCATCTAGTCCAACCCCCTGCTCAGGCAGGAAACCCTAGACCAGTGATGGCGAACCTTTTAGAGACCGAGTGCCCAAACTGCAACCCAAAACCCACTTATGTATCATTGGGTGCCGGGTGGGCATGGCCCATTGGGAGGGCGTGGCTGCAGTGGTAACGGCACACTGGGTGGGACTAAAAAGTTCAATTAATCAATTTCAACGTTGCGAGATCTTTTTTTTTCCCCCGCAAGAAGTTGAAATTGATTGATTGAACCTTTTTTTTGCATATGGCATCGGAGGCCTAAAGCGAAAAGGTTTTATAAAATCCAGCTGAAGGTCTAGGACTGGGGCGACGGTGCGCATGCCCACAGAGAGGGCTCTGAGTGCCACCTGTGGCACCTGTGCCATAGGTTTGCCACCACTGCCCTAACCATTTCGGACAAATGGCTGTCCAGTCTCTTCTTAAAAACTTCCAGTGTTGGAGCATTCACTGCTTCTGGAGGCAGGTTGTTCCACTGGTTAATTGTTCTAACTGTCAGGAAGTTTCTCCTTAGTTCTAGGTTGCTTCTCTCCTTGATGAGTTTCCATCCGTTGCTTCTTGTCCTGCCCTCAGGTGCTTTGGAGAATAGCTTGACTCCCTCTTCTTTGGGGCAGCCCCTGAGATATTGGAATATTGCTATCATGTCCCCCCTCGTTCTTCTCTATATCTTAGATATAAATATAGATATAGCTATAGATACAGATCTGAAAAGAAATACAAATGATCTCCTGCTGCTGAAATACACCTTTTTTTTTTTTTAAAAAAAAAAAATGAGCTCCTGGACTGAGTTTAATGACATTTGATTATACATTTAAACTCAGCTATTCTTAAGATCCAAGGTGACACACAGTTCCTTGGCATTTGATATTTTATGTGTGTCATAAAGCAAACAAACGTTTAACTGTGAAGTCAGACGGGAGTCTTGGCACGCTGGTGGAGATGCCACTGGTATTACTCAAGAATGCCAGAACAAAGTTCATCGGTGTGTGCGTGTGTGTGTGTGTGCGCGCGCGCATATACACATACACTCTATGTGCGTGTGTGTGTGTGTGTGTGTGTGTGTGTGTGTGTTTTCTGAGGTTTTCGCGGGTGTTTGTATGTAGGTCTTTGGTTATTCAGGTTTTCTCCCGCGTCAAATTAGAAGTGACTTGGCGACGTTTCGACGAAGTCTCATTCGTCATCCTTAGGCTGGTGCTTTCGGCTTCGTGCTTCTCACCATCTCACATTCCCATGCAACTCAGACTAACCTGAGCACAACAAAGCCCCCACCCAAAGAGAACACTCCCCCAACCAATCAGAGCACAGCCAACCCCCCATCCAATCAGAGCACAGCCAACTCCCCATCCAATCAGAGCACAGCCAAGCTCCTAACCAATCAGAACACACCTCCATCCAATCAGAACACAGCCAAGCTCTCATCCAATCAGTTCATACCCCCACTGGCAGTTAAAAGGAAGAAACAGCCACGATCACACATTGCTCCTGGAAGCACGAAGCCGAAAGCACCAGCCTGAAGATGACAAATGAGACTTCGTCGAAACGTCGCCAAGACACTTCTAATTTGACGCGGGAGGAAACCCGAATAACCAAAGACCTACAAATATGTATATATATATACATACATATACACACATATACACACGTACGTATATATGTGTATGTATACATGCATGCGTGTATACACACACACACATACATATATATACACATTATATTTAAAAAATCCTTTTATTTCTACTCCCATTTCCTTGTTACACAACATGGAGCTTGTCTTACTGCAGTTTTAATGCAAGTGGTCGGATTGCGGTGGACACACCCACACCCGGCTCAGGTCGGCCATTGGACGAATCAGATAGAGTTCGCATGCACACCTGTGTAAAACGTTCGTGGCGACGCACGTGTCCTGGATTGTGTACAAAAGAGATGTGGGGTAATATTTGCCCCAATAAAATTGCCCATTTGCAAAAAACGGTGCACGGATGACCCAAGTGCACAGCTGCGCCCTTCACACTGATTTTTTGTCTTCGCCTCGGCTGGAACCAAGTTTCCAGGGAAGGTGGGAGGAAAAGAAACAGGATGGGAAGATGGGCATACAGAGAGTCCTCCCCTTAACGACCACAGAAGCCCAAAATTGACCTTGGTAGGTGAGAAATTTGTTTAGCGAGTTTTGCCCCATTGTACGGCTTTTCTCACCAGGTTGGTTTTTAAATTAGTAACCCCGTCGTTAATGTGAATCTGGCTTCCCCTGCTTGTTGGGAGGTCGCCAAAAGGGGATCACATTGACCCCGGGGACATTGCAAATGTCGAAAGTGTGAGTCAGTTGATACCTCTCCAAATGTCCGTCAGGTGAGCGTTGGTGGGCACGCTGCAAGGCTCGTAAGTGTGAAACACGGTCTCAGTGCTGTTGTAAGTTTGAACGAACTGTTGTCAGTTGCCCTGAAACTTCCCAAGTGTCTGGTGCTTCTACTCGCTTATTCTCTGCCAGTTGTGAGTTGTGTTAGGAGAAGGAAAAGCAAGTGGAGGGGCACCTGTAGAAGGAAGGAAGGGTTAGAAAGCCGAAGTTAATCTTCAACAAAACTGAATTTCAGAGGTGGAGACTTGACCTTTCGTATAATTGGCGCAGGAGCTTTAGACAGGGGTTTTGACTCGCCCAGGTTCTGCAGCTCTTGTCAGTGTGTGCACTTGGGCGTGACCCATAATGCCGTAGCGACGTTCTGGATCAGCCCGGAAGCCTGTCTTGACTCCCTACAGGTAATCCTCAACTTAACGACTCCCAGTTGAGCCCACAATTTCCGGGCCTAAGCGAGACAGTTGTTCAATGAGTTTTGCCCCATTTGATCACCTGTCTCGCCGCGAATCTCTGCAGTTGTTAAACGAGCGACACGGTCGTTAAGTGAATTTGACTCCCTCCGTTGACTCTGCTTGTCAGAAGGTCCCAAAAGTGTGTATGGGGGGGGGGATCAGATGAACCCTGCAACCGTCGTAAACATGAACTGGTTGCCAGGCGTCCGAATTTTGAGGAGGGATGCTGCAACGGTTGTTAAGTGGGAAAAATAGTTAGAAGTCTCTTTTTTTCAATGTACATTATAACTGTGAAGAGTCCCTAAGTCAGTGATGGTGAACCTTTGAGAGACCGAGTGCCCAAACTGCAACCCAAACCCCACTTATTTATCGCCGGGTGCCAGGTGGGCGTGGCCCACTGGGTGGGCATTTATTTATTTATGAGACTTATATACCGCTTTAAGTGCAAGCACTCTCTAAGCGGTGTACACCAGTAAGCAATGTATATATATATTTACATTGCCCCCAACAATCTGGGTCCTCATTTTACCTACCCCGGAAGGATGGAAGGCTGAGTCAACCTTGAGCCGGTGAGATTTGAACCGCTGACCTGCTGAACACAGTCAGCTAAAGTGGCCTGCAGTACTGCACTCTAACTGCTGCGCCACCTCGGCATGGCAGGTTGGGTGGGTGTGGCCATGATAGGCATGGTCACCTCGATGTTGCTCATGGAGAGGTATGCCTGTGGGGGCCGGACAGGGTTGGGGGAGATCCAGGGGGGTCTCTGGCAGGTGGGGCAGTGGGCAGGAGGCTCGTCCTGCGGGGTGAGGCGAGGCAAGGCAGGGCGGGGGTGCCATTGTTGCAGGGCTGGGGTGGCTGCTGCCTGACACCATCGGCCCCCGCACACAGAGGCCAGCGAGTGCATGGGGGCCAACAGTGTCTGTCAGCAGCCACAGCCTGCTGGCCCCTCGACTGGCACACTCGGGGGCTCCGCAGCCCGCCACCAGAAGTTATTAATAGAAGTAAAGTTGGAAGGGACCTTGGAGGTCATCTAGTCCAACCCCCTGCTTGGGCAGGAAACCCTACACCATTTCGGACAAATGGCTGTCCAGTCTCTTCTTAAAAACTTCCAGTGTTGGAGCATTTACTGCTTCTGGAGGCAAGCTGTTCCACTGGATAATTGTTCTCACTGTCAGGAAATTTCTCCTTAGTTCTAGGTTGCTTCTCTCCTTGATGAGTTTCCACCCGTTGCTTCTTGTCCTGCCTTCAGAGGCTTTGGAAAATAGCTTAATTCCCTCTTCTTTATGGCAGCCCCTGAGATATTGGAAGTCTGCTATCATGTCCCCACTTGTCCTTCTCTTCGTTAAACTAGACATACCCAATTCTAGCAACCGTTCCTTATATGCTTTAGCCTCCAGTCCCCTAATCATCTTTCAAAGTTCAAAGAAGCCGCCTCCAAACTGGCCGACAGCTGAGGAGGCAATGCAGTGGTCATACCCTGGATAAGGAGAACATGCGAGGCCAGGAGGGATGGGACGGGGGGGGGAGGGAAACCAGCCGTGCTGGGATGCATCCGGCCACGTGGGACTTCAGCGTTAGTGGGCGGCTGGTTGAAGAGAGACGGTTGCCATCTCTGGGGCATGGCGCGCTTGCCCACAGAGAGGGCTCTGAGTGCCGCCTCTGGCACGCATGCCATAGGCTCACCACCACTGCCCTAAGTGAACCGTTGTAAGTTGGGGACTAGCTATGTCCTCATTCCCATGAGATCTGCTCAGATTCTTCTGGAGATCCCTCCTTGCCCGGATAGAAATACGCCAGCTGTTTTGTGTGTCAGCTATGAACCGTCAGAGGAACGCTCTCTACACAACCAGGGGTGTTGGTTGTAAGCCACTGGAAAGGGATGCTCGAAGAATCTCTCCCAGCCCGCCTAATCTTGTTAGAATTGGGGAGTTCCGGAATATATTTATTTATTTGTATCCTGCCTTTATTATTTTTACAAATAACTCTATATGCATGGCAAACATATTTCAGCACACCTTCCTTCTTCTTTTTTCCTCTTAATAACCACACTGTGAGATGGGTTGGAGAGAGAGAGAGAGGGAGGGAGGGAGGGAGAGAGAGAGAGAGAGAGATCAAGGTCACCTAGCTGGCTTTCATGGCCAAGGCAGAACTAACCATCTGCTGGGGATTGTCATCCAGTTGGCTTTCATGTCTAAGGCGGGACTAGAACTCACCGTCTCCTGGTGATTGGCCCAAAGTCACCCAGCTGGCTTTCATGGCTAAGGCGGGACTAGAATTCACCGTCTCCTGGTGATTGGCCCAAAGTCACCCAGCTGGCTTTCATGCCTAAGGCGGGACTAGAACTCACAGTCTCCAGGTGATTGGCCCAAAGTCACCCAGCTGGCTTTCATGCCTAAGGCGGGACTAGAGTTCGTCTCCAGGTGATTGGCCCAAAGTCAACCAGCTGGCTTTCATGGCTAAAGTGGGACTAGAATTCACCGTCTCCAGGTGATTGGCCCAAAGTCAACCAGCTGGCTTTCATGGCTAAGGCGGGACTAGAACTCACTGTCTCCAGGTGATTGGCCCAAAGTCACCCAGCTGGCTTTCATGCCTAAGGCGGGACTAGAACTCACAGTCTCCAGGTGATTGGCCCAAAGTCACCCAGCTGGCTTTCATGCCTAAGGCGGGACTAGAACTCACAGTCTCCAGGTGATTGGCACAAAGTCACCCAGCTGGCTTTCATGGCTAAGGCAGGACTAGAATTCACCGTCTCTTGGTGATCGGCCCAAAATCACCCAGCCGGCTTTCTTGCCTAAGGCAGGACTAGAATTCCCAGTCTCCTGGTTTCTAGGCCAGCAGCTTAACCAAACATGCAAGTCAGGAAGAGATGCAGCTTCTTTTAAGGAGCAACCGACAAATAGAGAGAGATCTCCTTCGGATTTGAAGAAGTGATCAGCGAAGTAGGAACACAAGGATCAATTCAATTTACCCAATCTTTGGGTTGCCTTTGGTCTTCATTTTGCGTTTTTTTCCCCCACCCACTGGCTTTAACTATACAAAAGCTATTTCTTTTTTCTTATTTTTTTTCCTCAAGCCACCCGGAGGACTCGGTCATCGTTCTTTTCACAGCTGTGAAGGAATCCGAATTCAAGCGGCTTTAATAACAGCGACCAAGTCATCCCACTCCACAACTCAGCATGCTGCGTGCTGTAGCTCCCCTTTGTCCTTCTTCAGCAGTGGAGATGGATAATCCACCAATGGGTTGAGACTGTATTCCTGCCCAATCAGATCAGTCAGCCAAAGTTACCACGCCCGTCCTGGACCACGAGATCCCCAGTCTTGACTGATCTCGCCCAGTGACCAGACGTGCAAATTTGGCTCTTAGGCAGGTACAGTCTCTCTCCTTTTGGTGGATTATCTTCCAGTAGATGAGAGTTGGTAGGAAGTAATTGGACTTAGTTTAATTGGACAACTACTAAATTTTAAATTCCCAAAGGAATCTAAAGCTCATATCCCCACGGGGGGGGGATATCACCCTTGATAGAGAAGGGAGAATTCCCTACTCCCCTCCCCTTACCTACCCCCCACCCCTACACTCGCCCTCACCAGTCAGCCTGATCAGCTGGGAGGCTGATTGCAGGGAATGCAGTGATTGCAGGGAATGCATTGATTGCAGGGAATGCAATGATATTTGGTTCCCCCGCTCCCAGGGGCTGTGGCCTGAGAGTCACAGAGTGAAGCAGAAGAAGAAAAGTTAGATTTATATGTGAGGATTTGGGGGGGGGGAGTCGTAGTGGGAATCCTAGTTCAGCCTAGGACAGTGGTGGCGAACCTACGGCACGCGTGCCAGAGGCGGCACTCAGAGCCCTCTCTGTGGGCACACAGGCCATGCCGCCCCTTTTCAACCAGCCGCCCACTAACTCGCCGAGGTCCCACATGGCCGAATACATCCCAGCACTCATGCGCTCGCTGGCCTCTGTGTGCAGAGGTCGATGGTGTCAGGCAGCAGCCGCCCCGGCCCCTGCTGTCAACGCTGCAAATATTGTATATTCTTGCTTTTGACAATATGCAGAATTGTCTGGTAATTTTGGGGTTAATACAGAGCAGAAGGGAGGTTGGGGGTAAAGCCCGGGAAAGAAAGAGGAAGAAAACATTTGACCTTCACACTAATTTGGATGATGTGAGATATGCCGGCTAATTTAGGGAGGGAACATGCTGATAATTTAACTGCTCAGAGGAAGAGAACTTAGATCAGTGGTTCTCAATCTTTTTAATGCTGTGACCCCCCCAACCGGTCGTAAGCTGAGGACTACTCAACCGGTCATAAGTCGAGGACTACTCAACTGGTGCAGCACCGTTTGCAGAATGGGACTTTTGGCGGGCTCAGCAGGGCAGAGACAGCCTGGACAATTCCTATTGGCTTTCCAAAGCCAATAGAATAAAAGGGAGGAGCACAGCTAAGGAAAAGGGGGGAAAATGGCGGACTGCATTGTTTGGCGACCCCCGTGAAATGGTCGTTCGACCCCAAATGGGGTCCCGACCCACAGGTGGAGAACCACTGGGTTACAGGGAATTATTGAAATTTATATTGCTAAGCGAGACAATTGTTAAGTATCCATAGTATCTGTGTATTACCGACCCACAGGTTGAGAACCACTGACTTAGATCCTAGCATCTCTCCGTTGTGCCTGTGCCGACATTTTGTAACAATAAAAGACTTTTAGGAAAATAAATGTCTGGATGAAATGTTTCATTAGCCGGAACCATAACACCTGCCTCACCTTGCCCTGTGACAATGGCACCCCCACCCTGCCTCGCCTCAGCCCGTAGGATGAGCCTCCTGCCCACCGCCCCACCTGGCAGAGACCCCCTGGATCTCCCCCAACCCTGCCCAGCCCCCACAGGCGTCCCTCCCCACGAGCAACATCGAGCTGATCACGCCCACCTTGGCCACTCCCACCCAGTCTGCCATGACCACCACAGCCACGCCCATCCAGTGGGCTACGCCCACCCGGCACCCGGCGATAAATAAGTGGGTTTTGGGTTGCAGTTTGGGCACTCGGTCTCTAAAAGGTTCGCCATCTCTGGCCTAGGACCAGGTTGCAAACGGAAGGAAAAATCGCAAAGGTGGTTTGTCACCCGGGGTAAATGCAAACCAGTGTGCTGCTCCCACCTCTGGCTTTTGGCCTGCTGGCCGTGATTAATGTCTTGCACCCAGTACCCAACTGATACCATTGCTACACCTGGTCTGGCTTTTCACACCTCAGAGGCCCCCCTCCCCCTGGGATTGTCCTCAAAGGGCTTCCAGGATGAACTTCGCGCCGGGGCTGAGAATCAGATCTTGGAAGGAGGCTGTGATGTCCCTCCTTGTGATGCTACCTAGTTGGGTTGTGAAATGGCTTCAAGAAAACCATCAAGCTCTTCCTCCTCCTCCTCCTCCTCCTCCTCGATTCAATTAAAAGCTGTGGCAAGAAAGGTCGTAAAACGGGGCAAAACTCCCTTAACAACCGTCCCCTCTTAGCAGCGGACGTTTTGGGCTCCACTGTGTCCGTACCCTTATCGAGTCTCCCCGCGGAGGGTTTTGTTGTTGTTGTTGTTGTTGTTTCTTTGCTTTTTTGGGTTTCCTTTTCCATTTATTTCCTTTTAATTGTTAATTCAATTTTACAGATTCGATTTGATTGTAGTTTTTTAATTTTTGTCAGACGGTGGGCCTGGGTCTATCCCAAGCGGGTTTGAACTCAGTTCCCGGGCACTGACCCGTTTACTTCTGCCGAAAGTGGCTTCCGATGACTCTTTCTGCGAAGTCGTACTTTCTGGACATACGTGACTTTGGAACTTATCTCCGGCAAAGTTGAGGGTTAGGGTTAGCATTGACCTGTTACTTCTGCTGGACGTTGCTTCCAATTACTCTTTCTGCAAAGTCGTACTTTCTGAGATGGATGTCATGGTTCCGAAAAGAAGCAGCTTTTCAAAGAACTTTGAGGCTTATTCACCTTAAAGAATCTTTTTATTTCTGCATAGCTTCGGCACACACAAAGCTTAAGCCAGAAACCGAATCCTCCCTCCCCCAAACACCCGTGACAAGGCACAACTCACTCCTCCACTTTACAGTCACCAATCACATTCTCCAATTAATGTGAAGTGTGAAGTGCCCCTCCCGTTACAGCTGACCTTGGCAATACTGTGCTCAGATATTGTTATGGTTAGCTAGCATATTTTCCCATCCACTAGGCTAGTTTCTTCATACATGGCAAGCAAGAACATCCAATGTTAGCAGTCTTGACAGTGACTTTGGAACGTCTGTCTGGCGAAGTTGAGGGTTAGGGTTAGGGTTAGGGTTAGCATTGACCCGTTTACTTCTGCCGGAAGTGGCTTCCAATGACTCTTTCTGCGAAGTCGTACTTTCTGAGGTGACTTTGGAACGTCTCTCCGGCGAAGTTGAGGGTTAGGGTTAGGGTTAGCATTGACGCGTTTGCTTCTGCCGGAAGTGGCTTCCAATGACTCTTTCTGCGAAGTCGTACTTTCTGAGGTGACTTTGGAACGTCTCTCCGGCGAAGTTGAGGGTTAGGGTTAGGGTTAGCATTGACCCGTTTACTTCTGCCGGAAGTGGCTTCCAATGACTCTTTCTGCGAAGTCGCACTTTCTGAGGTGACTTTGGAACATCTCTCCGGCGAAGTTGAGGGTTAGGGTTAGGGTTAGCATTGACCCGTTTACTTCTGCCGGAAGTGGCTTCCAATTACTCTTTCTGCGAAGTCGTACTTTCTGAGGTGACTTTGGAACGTCTCTCCGGCGAAGTTGAGGGGGCTATTGATGCTCTCCTCAGTTCTAACTGTAGTAGTTAGGAAGCAAGGCAGACCGAGGCTGGAGAAGTCCCTCTGAGCGAGAAACAGGGTCACTCCCGAACCAAGGTGCCCCTTCCATGTTAAAAGCCTAGTAGCGTGGCGTCTCACCTTTGGATCCAGCACCTTAAGAGTGCTCACGACTGTTTCGGGAGCAGAGAAGCCCAAGCAGATGCCAGCTGGGAATTGTGGACTAGCCCAGCGCAAAGGATAGCAGGAATATTTTAGCCGTTTTTGGCCATTTCAGCCAAGAGAGAGAGAGAGAGAGAGAGACCCTTGGCAGAAACGGCTGCTAAGACGCCAAGCTTTGTGAACAGCTGCAGTGTGGTGGCTTGGAGATACCATGTGCGTTGCCAGAGGGGGTGAGTTAATCCTTCACCACCAGCTATTTTTCTCTTTCAACACCTCCACCCTTCGCTACCCCACATTTACACACACACACACACACACACACACACACACACACACAGAGAGAGAGAGAGAGAGAGAGAGAGAGAGAGAGAGAGAGAGAGATGGCGAGTTGTATATACATGAACATATCCCAAAGGATGATGATGATGAGGAGGAGGAGGAGGAGAAGAAGAAGAAGAAGAAGAAGAAGAAGAAGAAGAAGAAGAAGAAGAAGAAGAAGAAGAAGAAGAAGAAGAAGAAGTAGTAGTTGGAAGGTACCTTGGAGGTCATCTAGTCTAACCTCCTGCTCAGGCAGGAAACCCTATAATTTCAGACACAGGGCTGTCCGGTCTCTTCTTAAAAACTTCCAGTGTTGGAGCATTCACAACTTCTGGAGGCAGGTGGTTCCACTGGTTAATTGTTCTGACTGTCAGGAAGTTTCTCCTTAGTTCTAGGTTTCTTCTCTCCTTGATGAGTTTCCATTCGTTGCTTCTTGTCCTGCCTTCAGGCGCTTTGGAGAATAGCTTGACTCCCTCTTCTTTGGGGCAGCCCCTGAGATACTAGAACGCTGCTATCCTGTCCCCCCTCGTCCTTCTCTTCATTAAACTAAACATACCCAATTCCAGCAACCGTTCCTCATATGTTTTAGCCTCCAGTCCCCTGATCATCTTTGTTGCTCTTCTCTGTACTCTTTCTAGAGTCTCAACATCTTTTTTACATCGTGGTGACCAAAACTGGATGCAGTATTCCAAGTGTGGCCTTACCAAGGCCTTGTAAAGCGGTATTAACCCTTCATGTGATCTTGATTCTATCCCTCTGTTAATGCAGCCCAGCACTGTGTTGGCTTTTTTGGCAGCTGCAGCACACGGCTGGCTCCCATTTAAGTGATTGTCAACTAGGACTCCAAGATCCCTCTCACAGTTGCTACTATTGAGCTAGGTATCACCTATACTAGTTAGCCAGTAGATGCAGATGCTTTAATTTGGATGGAACAAATGGGTGGACTCAGTGTCCCCTTCCAGTTTAAGTAGTCTAGATACCAAAGACGTTTTGTCCAGAGAAGTTAGCTAGATAGATTCTAGTTGAGCTGGAGAAGATTATCATAAGACCTTCAATAACAAAACCAGTGTCCCTTCACTGGGTATTTTCCACATGACCATCTATTGGAGATGCTCTTCTTTTCATTGAGCAGGACATGACCTGGTCTGCAGGACATCGCTTGGTCTACCTTGATTATCACGGCTAAGGGGGAAACTCCTCCCTTTGAGATATGATTTGAGAACCTCTTCTCCAGCATGACGAGTGGAGAATCCACCAATGGGTTTTGCTTGTCTTCCGCCCGTAGACTAAATCAGCCAATTTTGCTCAGCCTCTCCTCTTGAGACCTCCCCTTCCCAGTCTCGACTTAGTCTTAGCCCTGTCAGACAGATTTTCCTTGGCTCCTGAATCGAATCAGGTCATATTTTTCTTTACTTTAATTCGGGGGGGGGGAGTTGCAAGAAAACAGAGGGGCTCTTAATTTTTTTTCCTCAAAGAAGTATTTAGTACCGCTTTAGAAAACCCTAGTGAGGCCAGACCTGGAATACTGCAGCCAATTTTGGTCACCCTATCACAAAAAAGACGTTGAGAGTTTGGGAAAAAAATTCAGAGAAGAGCAACTAAGATGATCCAAGGCCTGCAGATCAAAACGTACGAAGAACGACTGCGGGACTTGGGTCTGGCGAGTAGTCTAAAGCAAAGAAGAAACAGGGGAGACATGATAGCAGTGTTCCGGTATCTGAAGGGCTACCACCAAGAAGAGGAGGTCACGCTATTCTCCAAAGCACCAGAGGGCAGGACAAGAAGCAACGGATGGAACTCATCAAGGAGAGAAGCAACCTGGAATTAAGGAGAAACTTCCTGACAGGGAGGACAATCAACCAGTGGAACAGAAGTTGCCTCCAGAAATCGGGGGCGCTCCATCCCTGGAGATTTTTAAGAAGAGACTGGACAGTCACCTGTTTTGAGATGGTGTAGGTCCGTGGTGGCGAACCTATGGCACGGGTGCCCCAAGCGGCATGCGGAGCAGTCTCTGGTGGCACGCGAGCCGTTGCTGGGCTCAGCTGCTCCCTCCTCCTCTCCGCGCATGCGCAGTCTGGGAATAGGCGAGAGACTATAAAGCAGTGGTTCTCAACCTTTTTAATGCCGCAACCCCAACCGGTCCTAAGTTGGTTCTCGACTGACAACAGTTTATTTGTTTATTTATTTATTTATGAGACTTATATACCGCTTTAAGTGCAAGCACTCTCTAAGCGGTGTACACCAGTAAGCAATGTATATATATATATATATTTACATTGCCCCCAACAATCTGGGTCCTCATTTTACCTACCCCGGAAGGATGGAAGGCTGAGTCAACCTTGAGCCGGTGAGATTTGAACCGCTGACCTGCTGAACACAGTCAGCTAAAGTGGCCTGCAGTACTGCACTCTAACTGCTGCGCCCCCTCGGCTCAGTTTGTTAAGTTACAACAACAACTGAACAAAGTGACTTACCACCGCTTTTCACACTTACGACCGTCGCAACATCCCCGCGATCATGTGATCAAAATTTGGACGCTTGGCCACTGACTCATACTTACGACGGTTTGCAGCGTCCACCGGGGGGGGTCACGTGATCCCCTTTTGCGACCTTCGGACAAGCAAAGTCAACGGGAGAAGCTGGATTTGTTGAACAACCGCGTTGCTAACCGAACAACTGCAGTGATTCACTTAACAACTTTGGCCAGGAAAGTCGTAAAACGGGTGCCAAACTCACTGAACCAATGTCTCACTGAGCAACAGAAACATTGGGCTCCGTTCTAGTCGTAAGTCGAGGACTGCCTGTAGTCTGTAATCCTTCAGCTGGCTACTTTGTCTTCCAGTTTCTGCTCCTGCTCCTCTAACCACTACACCGAACTGCCTGTCCGATTTAGCTTTAAAAAAAAAATGGTTCCTTTCTCCCAGCCGTGATTCTGATTCGAACCGACGTTGCTGCCCCAACAATACAGAGAAGTGACAATGCAGGGAGTCCTCGACTTAACAACGCGGATTTGGACCAGATTTTTTTGTTCCCAAGCAAGGCAGTGAGCCGGGCCCAATTTTATGACTTTTTTCGCCATACCTGCTCAGCAAATACTGCTAAACGTTTCTGTTGCTAGGTGAGACTTTTGCCTCCTTTTACGACCTCTCTTGCCAAACTTGTTAAGTGAATCACTGCAGTTGTTAAGATGGTAACAGAAGGGAACAGAATAGAATAGAATAGATGAGAATGGAGAATGGAATGGAATAGAATAGAATAGAAAATATGGAATGGAATGGCATTGCATGGCATAGAATAGAATAGAATATTGGAACAGAACAATATAGTATAGTATAGAACAGAACAGAATAGAATAAGGAATGGAAGAATAGAATAGAACAGAACAGAATATTGGAACAGAACAGAATAGAATAGAATATTGGAACAGAACAGTATAGTACAGAACAGAATAGAATAGAATAAGGAATGGAAGAATAGAATAGAATAAACTAGACTAGACTAGACTAGAATAGAATAGAATAGAATAGAATAGAATAGAATAGAATAGAATAGAATATGGAGTGGGGAGTGGAGTGGAGTGGAGTGGAGTGGAGTAGAGTAGAGTAGAGTAGAGTAGAGTAGAGTAGAGTAGAGTAGAGTAGAGTAGAGTAGAGTTGAAAGGGACCCTGGAGATCTTCTAGTCCAACTACCTGCTCAAGCAGAAGACCCTACCATCATTTCAGATAAATAGATAGAGATAGATAGATAGATAGATAGATAGATAGATAGATAGATAGATAGGGAGGGAGAGAGGGAGATAAAGAGGAGATAAAAAGGAAGGGGGAGGGAGATAGAGAGATAAAGAGAGAGAGAGATGGTGGGAGGGAGGGAGAGAGAGGGAGAAAGAGTAGATAGATAGATAGATAGATAGATAGATAGATAGATAGATAGATAGATAGATAGATAGATAGATAGGGAGAGAGGGAGATAAAGAGAAGAAGGAGATAAAAAGGAGGGGGAGGGTGATAGAGAGGGAGATAAAGAGAGAGAGAGATGGTGGGAGGTAGAGAGGGGGGGGGGAGAGAGAGAACACAGGACTGCAGAAATTCCATCCTCTCTGCCTGCTTTCTTCTCTTTTGTGGAAAGGGAAGTTTTTGTGTATTGTTGTGTTTTTCTTTTCTTTTCCCCCCTCTTTTTTCAGTTTTTGGACATCTGCCCAGCCACATGTAGATTAAAGAGCTGGAATAAATTTCTGCAAAAAAGAACTGGGCGAAAAGGAGGGAGGGGGGATCGTCCTGTGGAGGAGATTATACAAAGAAGGAAAAACTATCTCTGGGGGGGAGAAATGGCGGGGGGGGGGGGAATGCATCTATACAGACAAAGAAGGCTGTGTGTGTGTGTTTGTGTCTGTGCGTGCTTGCATGGCACAGGCATGCATTCAGAGAAACCCAGGTTTAGTGCTACATTTTTTTAAAATGCTGGCCTGCTGCCTTTTTGTTTGTTTGTTTGTTTGTTTGTTTTTGAGAATCTGCTACTGGAGTGAACCACAAAAGTTTTTTTAAAAAAAAAATCAACGTAAAAGACGTATCTACGTCCTCCTGACCGGGTTTAGAATTTGGTCGGCCAAATCTTAAAATGAAGACGGTCCTCGTCTTACGGCCATTCATTTAGTGACAGGTCGAAATGACAACAGCACGGGAAAAACACGACGTGCGGCTGTTTTTTCCACCCTTCACAGCCCTTGCCGCATTACCCACGATCACATGGTCAAAATTCGGACTCTCGGGCCACTGGCCGGTATTTATGACGCTTGCGATGTCCCCGGGGGTCACGCGACCCTTTTTTGTGACCTCCTGACAAACAGAATCAATGGGGAAGCCGGATTCGCTTAACGACCGTGTGACCGACTTACTCAAGGGCATTGATTCGCTTAACGTCCGTGGCGAGAAAAGTGATAAAGTGGAGGACAACGTAAATTTCCTGACAGTGAGAAATAATTAACCAGGGGAACCACCTGCCTCCAGAAACTGTGAATGCTCCAACACTGGAGGTTTTTAAGAAGAGACTGGACAGTCTGAAATAGTATAGGGTTTCCTGCCAGAGCAGGGGGTTGGACTAGATGACCTCCAAGGTCCCTTCCAACTTTATTATTATTGTTTGCAAAGTCACAGCACCCCAATCACGCTACCTGTTCAAATAAACTGAGCTCATGCAGGGAGACCCGTAGCCAGGTGGGGCACGACATTGCCATGGTAGCAAATTCCACCAACGCTTTGCAAGATGTACACAAAGGTGTGTACAGTCCACTAACTTATTTCCATCCTGGTTTCCTTGATGTCCCCTTGTGTCGTAACTACAATGTTTCTTCTCAACAACTAGCTCTTAGTCTCAAGTAATAATAATATCTAATAAGACTGGTCATTGACTCGTGGAAAGAATGGACAAATGCACAATTGTCTATATTTTTTCTCTTTTTAAGAAGGGACTGGACAGCCATTTGTCTGAAATAGGATAGGGTTTCCTGCCTGAGCAGGGGGTTGGACTAGAAGACCTCCAAGGTCCCTTCCAACTCCTCTCCTCCTCCTCCTCCTTCTTCCTCTTCCTCTCCCTATTCCTCTTCTCTCTTCCTTCTTCTTCTTCTTCTTCTTCTTCTTCTTCTTCTTCTTCTTCTTCTTCTTCTTCTTCTTCTTCTTCTTCCTCTTCCTGTTCCTTTTCTTCTTCTTCTTCTTCTTCTTCTTCTTCTTCTTCTTCTTCTTCTTCTTCTTCTTCTTCTTCTTCTTCTTCTTCTTCTTCTTCTTCTTCTTCTTCTTCTTCTTCTTCTTCTTCTTCTTCCTCTTCCTGTTCCTCTTCTTCTTCTTCTTCTTCTTCTTCTTCTTCTTCTTCCTCCTCTTCTTCTTCTTCTTCTTCTTCTTCTTCTTCTTCTCCTCCTCCTCCTCCTCCTCCTCCTCCTTCTCTTCCCTTCTTCTTCTTCCTCTTCCTCTTCCTCTTCTTCTCTCTTCCCTTCTTCTTCTTCTTCTTCTCCTCCTCCTCCTCCTCCTCCTCCTCATTATTATCTGTACAACCTTGACTCCTTTATGACTTGTGGACCTCAATTCCCAGAATGCTCCAAGCAGCATTCTGGCTACTGAATTCTGGGAGTTGAAGCCCACCAGTCTTCACATTGCCCAGCTTGGAGACCCCAGCCCTAAAACTGTAGGGACTCTTACAACCCAGTTACTAAAGAGTCTAACCATGACACCATATGAGAGAGGAGCGGCAGACCCCAGCTGGGAAAACCCTGCCTTTTCCCAAAAGCGTTTAAATAACCACGATAATAAAAGATTCCCGAGATTGGAAATCTTCCAAGCAAATTAAAGGAATGAGTCCCTGCTTCTCAGCTGGTGGGTCCAAGGATTAAAACAAATTGGATAAAAGGGAAATCTCTCTAAGGGGCTTAGCAACCGGACAATGGAATCACAGCATGGGCTTCGGAGATAACAAGGACTACGCAGCCCATCCATTGCCTCCTTGTTCCAGATTTGAGCAGGAGTTCTGATTGGTTTCTTCCCTATTCAGTGGAAGGGCACTTGGTGAAAACAATAGGAAGAAGCTGGCACCAGATATCACTTTTCTCCTCTGGTGGTTTTGCATCCATCATCAAGGGCAGAGGTGGGGAACCATGGCCCCTTTATGGCTGGTGGACTTCAACTCCCAGAATTCCTGAGCCAGCATGGGGGAATTATGGCCCCTTTAAGACTGGAGGACTTCAACTCCCAGAATTCCTGAGCCAGCATGGGGGAACCATGGCCCCTTTATGGCTGGTGGACTTCAACTCCCAGAATTCCTGAGCCAGCATGGGGGAACCATAGCCTCCTTTATGATTGGAGGACTTCAACTCCCAGAATTCCTCAGCCAGCAGGGGGAACTATGCCCCCTTTATGATTGGAGGACCAACTCCCAGAATTCCTGAGGCAGCATGGCGGACCCATGGCCCCTTTATGACTGGGGGACTTCAACTCCCAGAATTCCTGAGCCAGCATGGGGAACTATGCCCCCTTTATGATTGGAGGACTTCAACTCCCAGAATTCCTGAGCCAGCATGGGGGACCCATGGAACCTTTATGACTGGGGGACTTCAACCAAGCTCAGAGAATACCAAGGACCCCACAGGACCCCTCCTCCACTGCACAAACCCCACTCTCTTCTTGCCCTGATGATATTAACTAGTTGGGTCCTGAGACGTCTGCAAGAAAACAACCCAGCTCAAAGAGCACCACAGAGCACACATTTCAACCGTGAAATACAAAATATTCTCTTTTACCGGCGTCTTGGTAGATTATGGGCATTGGAGATTCAGCTTCATCCTTCTTCCAGGAAGGATAATGTGTTGTTGTTTTATTTTTCCTGGAGACCTGGTGTTGTTATTATTCACCCCTTGCGCGTGGAAGCCCCTTTGCCTTTCCCTTTAAAAGTCACATATGGCACTGTTGCATCCGAAGAGCAATTGTGGTCTCCTGACAGGGGCGGCCGAAGTCAAAAACACGTTGTGCTTCTGGAGCTGCCTTGAAGCCCTTTCGAAAACGGCTGGGCTGTCACGCAGCCTTGCCAGAAATTCTCCCGGTTGGCGGGGGAAAGGAGTATCAAATTGCACAGCCGTTGCAACCTGTTGTAATGGAGAAGCCAAGATCAAGGGGGCAGTTGCAGGTTTTGCACTCGCCCAAATTGTTCCCTACGCAGACAAACACAGCAAGAGAAAGGGGACAGCAGGCAAGCCTTGTGTGCAATATTGCCTGTTCCTGACGCTCTTGAAATAAAACACATTTTGCTGCGAATACCTCCTCGTCTTTCTGGCTTGGCGTTTAAATCTGGATCTGCTTTGGATATGTGCTTTGCGATTGGGACCTCCTGGCAGAAGGCAGTTTGAATGTGGGTTTTTCTGGGGCGAAGAAATTGGATTTGAATGGGCGAGTCAAGCCACCCCTCAATGGCGCATAGATTCATGTGGAATTTAACCGAGATTCAGCGTTCGCTTTTGAGCCGTTGAAAATTCCCGTCAAGGTCCAAGTCATTTTATTAAGGATTAAAGTCAAAAATTCAATTCCACAGAACCTAGTTATTATTCCAGGGAATCCTCGGCTTTCAGCCGTTCGTTTAGTGACCGTTTGAAGTCACAGCGGCCCTGAAAAATGTGACCCACAACCGTTTTTCACATTTAACAACCGTCGCAGCCTCCCCATTTGTCAAAATTGGATGCTTAGCAACCGGCTCCTATTTATGACGGTCACAGTGTCCCCCGGGGTCATGTGATCCCCTTTTGGCTGCCTTCTGACCAAGTCAAGTCAACGGGGAAAGCTGGATTCGCTTAACGACCTTGTCACTAGTTTAACAGCTTGGGTGATTCCCTTAACCACTATGGTGAGAAAGGTCATAAAATGGGGCAAAGTCCGCTTAACAAATGTCTTGCTTAGCAGTGGAAATGTTGGTCTCTGTTGCGGCCGTAATCCGAAGAATATCTGTACCGGGGTAGTCCTCAACTTAACAACGGTTCGTTTAGTGACGATTCAAAGTTACGACACTGAAAAAAGCGACTTACGACCGTCTTTCACGCTCGACAGCATTGCAGCATCAAAATTCCGAGGCTTGGAAATAGATAACGTTTAGAAAATAGAACAAGATTACACTCAAATAGATAAAATGTGCATTTTGGATATGATAGTTTGTTACGAAGTGAAATAAGTCTGAAAATTGTGGATAGCAAAGGTTAAATTGGAGTATTGATGAGAAATTAAAAAATTATGTAAAAATTAATAACAGGATATGGATTTTTTGTAAAGATTGAATGTCATTAAGATACGTATAAGCTAAAAAAATACTGATCAATGTAAGAATGATGTTTTGATTGAGTTGATACAATTAGAAATGTACTAGCTTGAATACGAGACAGTAAATGTTAAGGGGAAAAAGAGAAGAAATATCTGACGTTGTCAGCTGAGATTTGCACTAAAGATTTTGTTATCGAACTATTGATTAACCCAGTCACCACGTTGCTTTTTAAATACTCGAACGTAAAATTGGAAAATTAATAAAATATTATGTACCATATTTTCCGGCGTATAAGACGACCCCCGACTTTGGAGAAGATTTGCATGGTTAGAAAGTCGTCTTATACGCCCGAAAATACGGTATGTAAAATTCCGATGCTTGGCATCCAGCTCCTGTTTACGACGGTCACAGCGCCCCCAGTGGTTGTGTGATCCCCTTTTGCGACCTTCTGTCAAGCAAAGTCAATGGAGAAGCTAGATTTGACTAATAGTCGCGTTACTAACTTTATCAACGGCAGTCATTCACGTAAGAACTGTGGCAAAAGAAGTCGTAAGACGGGGCAAAGATCCCCTTAACGCAGGTCTCGCTTCACAACAGAAATTTTGGCCTCAGTTGTGGACTATGTGCCTTTCATATTACATTTTTCTACAATCCATCATTTCCCCTAAGCCAGGGGTAGGCAACCTGGGCTCTTTTATGACTCGTGGACTTCAACTCCCAGAATTCCTGAGCCAGCCATGCTGAGGGGAAAGGGAGAGGTTTCCAAACTGAGCCATGCTGGCTCAGGAATTCTGGGAGTTGAAGTCCACAAGTCATGAAGGGCCATAGTTCCCTCATGCTGGCTCAGGAATTCTGGGAGTTGAAGTCCACCAGTCATGAAGGGGCCATAGTTCCCCCATGCTGGCTCAGGAATTCTGGGAGTTGAAGTCCACGAGTCGTAAAGCGGCCTAGGCCAGGGGTAGGCAACTTTGGCCCTTTTATGACTCGTGGACTTCAACTCCCAGAATTCCTGAGCCAGCCATGCTGAGGGGAAAGGGAGAGGTTTCCAAGCTGAGCCATGCTGGCTCAGGAATTCTAGGAGTTGAAGTCCACAAGTCATGAAGGGCCATAGTTCCCTCATGCTGGCTCAGGAATTCTGGGAGTTGAAGTCCACCAGTCATGAAGGGGCCATAGTTCCCCCATGCTGGCTCAGGAATTCTGGGAGTTGAAGTCCACGAGTCATAAAGCGGCCTAGGCCTAGGCCAGGGGTAGGCAACTTTGGCCCTTTTATGACTCGTGGACTTCAACTCCCAGAATTCCTGAGCCAGCCATGCTGAGGGGAAAGGGAGAGGTTTCCAAGCTGAGCCATGCTGGCTCAGGAATTCTGGGAGTTGAAGTCCACAAGTCATTAAGGGGCCATAGTTCCCCCATGCTGGCTCAGGAATTCTGGGAGTTGAAGTCCACGAGTCAGGAAGGGGCAATAGTTCCCCACCCCTGCACTAAGCGATTCATAATCCATAGGTTTCTAATCTGTAGTTGTAAGACAGAACACTAAAATATTTGCTTTTACGTTCAGTGGCCCTAGAAAGGAGATGATGATGATGATGATGATGATGATGATGATGATGATGATGATGATGATGATGATGATGATGATGATGATGATGATAAGAAGTTGGAAAGGACCTTGGAGGTCTTCTAGTCCAACCCCCTGCTCAGGCAGGAGACCCTATACCATTTCAGACAAATGGCTGTCCAGTCTCTTCTTAAAAACTTCCAGTGTGGAGCATTCACCACTTCTGGAGGCAGGTTGTTCCACTGGTTAATTGTTCTCACTGTCAGGAAGTTTCTCCTTAGTTCCAGGTTGCTTCTCTCCTTGGTCAGTTTCCATCCGTTGCTTCTTGTCCTGCCTTCAGGGGCTTTGGAGAACAGCTTGACTCCCTCTTCTTTGGGGCAGCCCCTGAGAGATTGGAGGGCTAGCGGCTGGGCCTTCTCCCGCAAAGACTGCTCAGTAACTTCACTGAGATATTTGATAGGAAAAGGAGGAGTGGATTTAGTGGAACAGAATTAGAAAATAATCCCATTTGCGTAATGCAGCTCCGTTAAGTGTAATAGAGCCATGTTGACTTACAACCTGCTCTGTCAACATCGCTTACCTTGTATTCAATTACCTGCAGGGGGGAAGTGTTTGATGTGTGTGCTTTTTCATGCGTTGGTTTCCATGTGAACTAGGATCATGGCAACATCATGCAGGAGGTCCTGGGTATAAAGAATTTCTTTGTATAGGCCAGGGGTAGGCAACCTTTGCTCTTTTATGACTGGTGGACTTCAACTCCCAGAATGCTTGAGCCAGCCATGCTGAGGGGAAAGGGAGAGGTTTCCAAGCTGAGCTGAGGAATTCTGGGAGTTGAAGTCCACGAGTCATAAAGCGGCCTAGGCCAGAGGTAGGCAACCTTGGCTCTTTTATGACTGCTGGACTTCAACTCCCAGAATTCCTCAGCCAGCATGACTCAGCATGGAAACCTCTCCCCTCAGCATGGCTGGCTCAGGAATTCTGGGAGTTGAAGTCCAGAAGTCATGAAAGGGCCATAGTTCCCCCATGCTGGCTCAGGAATTCTGGGAGTTGAAGTCCATGAGTTGTAAAAGAGCCAAGATTGTCTACCTAGGCCTAGGCCGCTTTATGACTTGTGGACTTCAACTCCCAGAATTCCCTCTGCCAGCATGGCTCAGCTTGGAAGCCTCTCCCTTTCCCCTCAGCATGGCTGCCTCAGGAATTCTGGGAGTTGAAGTCCACGAGTCATAAAAGAACCGAGGTTGCCTACCCCTGGTATAGGCATTCGTAATGAATGCATGTATGTCTGCAGAGATATAATGACATTATGAACAAGATTGATCAAAGATTGAGTATTAATTAGCAGAATAACAAAAAAGACCTTGGAGGTCTTCTAGTCCAACCCCTTGTTCATTCAGGAAACCCTGTACCATGTCATACAGGTGGTTGTCCAGTCTCTTCTTTCAAATCTCCAGTGTTGGAGAAGCAGGAAGGAATTAAGAAGAAACCGTTAATTCTGTGGTTGCAATAACGTTCTCAGTTGCATCTACCTGACCCACTAGACTGGGGAGGCAAGGTACATTAATGGTCACCTCATTTAAGGATCAACAGGAAGGGCCTTCTCCGTGGTGGCTCCATCTCTCTGGACCATCATCCCTGAGGAAGAATAAGGTTGGCTCCCATCTTGAATACTCTTTTGAAAGACTCTGAAGATCTGGTTCTGCCAATGGGCCTGGGGATCCCAGGGTGATAACGGAGTCCATCAAGGTGTTGGTGTGGTTATTGTCACCAGGGAGATGGGAGCTTAGTCGGTTTTGTATTTGGGGTTTTATTTCTGTAAACTGCCCAACTGCGGTGGAATGTACAGTAGTGGCCAAAATTGTGGAAACCTTTTGGGAAAGTGTACAGTAGAAATGACACCTTTGGTTAAGTTTCCACCCATTTTCCGTCTAATTTCTTTATAACTGCAGCCTTGTTCACTTAATAATACTATTTTGCATCGCTTTCTGGACAACCGGTCAACTCTTTGCACCATGGCTTTAATTTTATTACATTTTACAAGCTCACTAAAGGAAAGAACACAAAAAAACCCAACCAACTTGATAGCGATCACATTTCACACTGACAAATGTCCTCCTGTCAGCTTCAATACAGGACACCAATAACCGGATCCTACTGTGATGTGATTGGCTCATTGGCAAAACAAGATGACACCCGATTGGCTCTCTAAACACTCATGCTCATTGGCTACAGTCAGATGAAGGAAAGCTACCTGAGAACAACCTAAGCAAGTTGTGCTTCCTTTTTCTGCTTATTTGGCTATAACGTTTCCTAGAATACACTACCGATAATTGAACAAACTTCATTGCATTACGTTCTTGATTAAATTATCTTTCCATTGATATATAATTTTATGGTACTACTCCCCCCAAAAAAGTGGTGGTGTTAGCCATCAAACCTCAAAAATACACTTTTTCCAAAAAGGTTTCCACAATTTTGGCCACCAGTGTAGTCTGGATTCTCACCCGCGAGGGGCTGCATTCCGCAGCACCAAGAGACAGCAAAGTTGAGACAATTGGCATGGGAAAAAGGGCGAAGACAGCTCCTCTGTAATAGTTCCACTGTGCATCTTTAACCATGCAAGTTGTAACTTCAGTTTGGCGAGATTTCTGTCTGTAAACGAGGAACGGTAAAGGAAACCGTTTAAAAGTACGAGGGCAATTTTGGAAATAAACCTCCGTTTGTTTATCAATGACAGACACTCACAGAGGTAGCCCTTTTATTATATGTATTAGAAAACTACAACATGACATAACTTTTCGACATAATTGCCATTCAAATTGAGGCCCTGGTCGTAATGTCTTACAAGGTTTGGAATGCCTTAGTAGTCATCTCTCGGCACCAAATCTGGGCTACGTGTGTGTGTGTGTGTGTGTGTGTGTGTGTGTGAGAGAGAGAGAGAGAGAGAGAGAGAGAGAGATTCAAAGCATCGCAACGGAACCGCTTCAAAAGTTCTTGGGTGCGTCTAGCGGTGTGCGGGCGAGCATTGTCGTAAACCAACACCACATCGGAAGTCAGCAGACCCCGACGCTTGTTATGGAGGGCTCATCTGAAATTTTTGTAACGTTTCACAGCAGACGTCTGAATTGATGGTCGAACCACTCTTCATGGACTTGACTAGCTGTACTCCTTTGGCATCTTCCTATTTGGCGGGATTTTCTATGGCACCACTTCTTCATCATCATCATCATTATTATTATTATTATTATTATTATTATTATTATTATTATTATTATTATTATTATATACATGCACACACATACAAGAAGCAACAGATGGAAACTAATCAAGGAGAGAAGCAACCTAGAACTAAGGAGAAACTTCCTGACAGAACAATTAACCAGTGGAACAACCTGCCTCCAGAAGCAGTGAATGCTCCAACTCTGGAGGTTTTTAAGAAGAGACTGGACAGCCACTTGTCCGAAATGGTGTAGGGTTTCCTGCCTGAGCAGGGGGTTGGACTAGATGACCTCCAAGGTCCCTTCCAACTTCATTATTATTATAATTATTATTGTTGTTGTTATTATTATTACACACACACACACACACACACACACACACAAACACACCAAGAGCCCAGATTTGGCGCCAAACGACTACGACTGAGGCATTTCAAAACCTTGTAAGACGTTACGACAAGAGCCTCAATTTGAATGGCGATTGTGTCAAAAAGTCATGTCACGTCGTACTTTTCTAATGTGTACAATAAAAGTTCTTTATCTGCGAGTGTCTGTCACTGATCACCAAATGGAGGTTTATTTCCCAAATTGCCCTCGTAAGTTTGCCTGTTTTTCTTGGTTTTAAGCTCAGATTCAGCACCTGAAGAAAATGGAAGTTAGGACAAGCTATGTTTTTTGTTTTTTTTTTCCACCCAAGATGCTCCCTGTTTCATTATTCCCCCCCCCTCCTCTATTTTATTTTAAGCTGACGCAGGAAGAAATGGCTATTAATTAGGTTGTCATCATCAGCAAGCTCAAGTCAGCCTTGGGAACCAAAAAAAAAAAAATATAGTGCAATAAAAATTTCTACTGTAGGTTAGAAATCTTCCATAAGTTTTTTTTTCCTGCCGGGGAATTAATCTAATGCCGCTAAGGTAGTAGTAGTAGTAGTAGTAGTAGTGGTAATAATAATAGTAGTGGTAGTAGTAATAATAATAATAAAGCTGGAAGGGACCTTGGAGGTCATCTAGTCCAACCCCCTGCTCAGGCAGGAAACCCTATACTATTTCAGACAAATGGCTGTCCAATCTCTTCTTAAAAACTTCCAGTGTTGGAGCATTCACTGCCTCTGGAGGCAGGTTGTTCCTGATTTGGTAAAGAGTTCTGGGACACTGCTGATTTTCGGATAGGAATGTTTATAAATTGTAGGTAGTCCTCAATTTAGGACCACACTGGAGGGCAAAATTTCTGTTGCTAAGTGAAACAGTGAATTTTGTCCCATGTGGACGACCTTTCACCTGCCACAGTTATTGTTTTTTTTAAAAAAATATTTTATTAATTTTACATTTGGGTATTTAAAAAGCAACGTGGTGACTGGGTTAATCAATAGTTCGATAACAAAATCTTTAGTACATCTCTCAAATTGCAACATCAAATATTTCTTCTTTTTTTTCCCCTTAACATTTACTGTCTCGTATTCAAGCTAGTACAATTCTTATTATAAGATAAGTTAAGATAAGATAACCTTTACTGTCATTTTTTTTATTGTGGGCACAATGGTACACATCAAAAATGAAATTTAGTTGCTCTCAAAGTGAAACACATACATGACACACCTAAACATACTATGTACAACATATGTATAGACCACACCCCTACATATATGTAACAAATAAATATTAAATACTGTCCATCTTGAATATATAATGGAAGGAGGAAACTTGAGAGTTCACAAGGTTAATGCTGTATATCAACTCAATAAAAACATCATTATTACATTTATCAATAAATGTTTAGCTAATACGTGTCTTAATTACATTCAATCTTCATAAACAATCCATATCCTCTTGTTAATTTTTACCCATTTTTTTTAGTTTCTCATCAATATTCCAATTTCATCTTGGATATTTATAATTTTCAAGCCTTAGGTAACCAAAATGTCCCTTATCTCCATTCGTAACAAAGTCTAACATCCAAAATACACATTTTATCTATTTGAATATCGTCTTGTTCTATTTCCTAAAAGTTATCTATTTCCCACCGTATTAAATCATCTCCTTAATAATACAGTATCCCCTTTAAAAAATCAAAACCTGCCACAGTTGTTAAGTGGCTTCCCCATTGACTCTGCTTGTCAGAAGTTTGCAAAAATAAATAAATAAACAATCACGTGACCCTCGGGGACACTGAAAACTGTCATAAATACGAGCCAGTTGCTCAAGCGTCCGAATTTTGATCACGTGACCGTGGGGGAATGCTGCGACGGTCGTAAGTGTGAAAAACGAGAAGTCACTTTTTTCAGTGCCATGGTAACTTTGAACGGTCACTAAATGATGCGTCATAAGCCGAGGACTACCTGTACTTTGGATTTGTGGGATGTGTTTCAGGAACTAGGGGTACCTACAGGTAGAGTCAGAATGTAGTTGCTTTGGCGGTACCCCTCTTTTGGCTTGTCTGTTGTTCGACGTACTGAATATAGGAAGTCCTTGACTTAACATCGGTTCCTTTAGTGACCATTCAAGGTTAGAATGTAGCGGAATAGAGTGGAATGGAATAGAATAGAATAGAATATGAAGTAGAGTAGAATAGAAAATGGAATTGAGTGGAGTGCAGTAGAGTAGAGTAGAATAGAATAGGGATTAGAATAGAATAGAATAGAATAGAATAGAATAGAATAGAATAGAATAGAATAGAATAGAATAGAATAGAATAGAATAGAGTAGAATAGAATAGGGAGTAGAGTAGAGTAGAGTAGAAAATAGAATGGAGTAGAGTAGAAAATGGAATGGAGTAGAGTAGAGTAAAAAATGGTATGGAGTAGAGTAGAACATGGAATTGAGTGGAGTAGAGTAGAACATGGAATTGAGTGAAGTAGAGTAGAATAGGAAATACAATACAATAGAATAGAATATGGAGTAGAGTAGAGTAGAAAATGGAATGGATTGGAGTAGAGTAGAAAATGGAATGGATTGGAGTAGAGTAGAATAGAATAGGGAATAGAATAGAATAAAATAGGAAATAGAGTAGAGTAGAAAATGGAATGGAGTAGAGTAGAGTAGATTAGAACATGGAATTGAGTGGAGTAGAGTAGAATAGGGAATATAATACAATACAATATGGAGTAGAGTAGAGTAGAGTAGAAAATGGAATGGATTGGAGTAGAGTAGAAAATGGAATTGAGTGGAGTGGAGTAGAGTAGAATAGAATAGGGAATAGAATAGAATAGAATAGAATAGGGAGTAGAGTAGAGTCAAAAATGGAATGGAATAGAGTAGAGTAGCAAATGGAATGGAGTAGAGTAGAGTAGAACATGGAATTGAGTGGAGTGGAGTAGAATAGGGAATACAATACAATACAATACAATACAATATAGAGTAGAGTAGAGCAGAGTAAAAAATGGAATGGATTGGAGTAGAGTAGAAAATGGAATGGATTGGAGTAGAGTAGAGTAGAAAATGGAATTGAGTGGAGTAGAGTAGAATAGGGAATAGAATAGAATAATAATTAGAATAGAATAGAATAGAATAGAATAGAATAGAATAGAATAGAATAGAATAGAAAATGGAATGGAGTAGAGTAGAACATGGAATTGAGTGGAGTGGAGTGAAGTAGAGTAGAATAGGGAATACAATACAATACAATACAATATGGAGTAGAGTAGAGTGGAGTAGAAAATGGAATGGATTGGAGTAGAGTAGAGTAGAAAATGGAATTGAGTGGAGTAGAGTAGACCAGAATAGAACAGAACAGAAAATATGGAATAATAAAATAAATAAATAAATATTTTAATTTTTGTCAATTCCTTGACCAGTTGGTTGCGGCGAGTTTTCATAGACCCGTCAGCCGGTCATCAAAGGCTAAGGACCACGGGTTCCCCAAAGCTACGGGTCCCCCTTTGCAAATTGGAATCGAAAATATATGTTTCCGAACAGTTTTTTTGTTGTTTTTTTTTAAGAGGCAAATCTTTCAGAAGAGGGTATAGATTCCGCTTTTCTTTAAATGCAATTCCTGGCCCTCCTAAATTCTCTCTCTCTCTCTCTCTCTCTCTCTTTCATGGAATGAGTAAGCAAATAAATGATTCACTCAAGTCAGAAGCAAGCTGGGTCCTGGTGAAAGAGCTTTCTGTCTTTCCTCCTCAATGAAATGTTTACGCTCTGGTCCAAGCCTTGGCTGCCTTTGATGCATCGGATTATGTCGGCCGAGTCACACAGGAATAGACCGTGTTTCCTTCCCTCAGGCGCACTGCGAGACCTGGTAGCTTTTCTCTTCCTTTGTGACACAAGCAAGCTGGCTTCGAAGGGTGGGACACACCGAGAAACGGAAAATACGGTACAGTCCAGGCCGTCCTACCGTTCAAGGTTACGTGTCTCTGGAGATTCTCAAGTCAACCAGATCATGGTTGACCCCCAAAGGTGCTTTTTTTCAAGAGGCAACTGGGCTTTCTTTGTTTTGCTTTGAAGACGTTTCGCTTCTCATCCAAGAAGCTTCTTCAGCTCTGACTGGATGGTGGAGAAATGGAAGGATTTATACTCCTTGCAGACCGCTGGTCATTTGCCTTCTTTTAGAGCGTCATTGAAGCCACTTGGAGGTTGACCTGTGTCCTCAGGGTCACCTGAGCGGTGCAAATGGGTGTGGAGCCTTCTTGGGCTGCAGGATTTTTTTACTGCCCTGGGTCCCTTCACCGTTTGAGACGGGCGCAGGATGATGGGGGATGAGTCCGTGTGGTCTGCATCTCAAGTTGAAGTTTGGCCCTTGGAGGGTTACAAGTTTTCTGTCCTCCATTACTGTATAATTGTTATTGTTGTTATATCTGCCTATGAAACTGAGAGGCAGGATACAGTCCATAGTCAGACATGTCCATATTACGCAGTCCTAGATGCTCTCTGAGCTTGCTTGTTTTCCTGCAGACGTTTCATTACCCAACTAGGTAACAGCATCAGGGCTACAAGGGAGTAGAGTTTGCTCTCGGTTTATACATGACGGCTTGCTTTGTCAGCATACCCCAATCAATGAGCCACCAAGAACACTTCCGCTAATACTGACAGGGCAAGCAATAGGATGTAAACAGAAAGCAATCCTTTGTAGCACTGATGATGTTACCTAGTCAGGTAATGAAATGTCTGCAACAAACAATCAAGCTCAGAGAGCATCAAATACCCCACAGTTCTCCTCCACCTCCACCTCTGCAAACTCCACTTCCTTTTTAGCAATGATGATGTTACCTACTTGAGTAATGAAATGTCTGCAAGAAAACAAACCAAGCTCAGAGACCACCAAGGACCCCACAGTTCTCCTCCTCCTCCTCCAACTCCATTCCCTTCTGATGATGTTACCTAGTCAGGTAATGAAATGTCTGCAAGAAAATAACCACTGTCGCAGAGCACCAGGGACCCCATAGTTCAATCCTGAGCTACAGATCCTCACTTCTGTTGGTATACATGCTCTCCTTATAAAGAAACCCATCAAACGTTGAGTTTTTTGCATCTTTAGGCTAATCAATAACAACAACAACAATAGTAACAATAAGATGGTGGTGGTGATGATGATGGAAGGGGCCTTGGAGGTCATCTAGTCCAGCCCCCTGCTTAGGCAGGAAACCCTATACCATTTTGGACAAATGGCTGTCCAGTCTCTTCTTAAAACTTTCCAGTGTTGGAGCATCACAACGTCTGGAGGCAGGTTGTTCCACTGGTTAATTGTTCTCACTATCAGGAAGTTTCTCCTCAGTTCTAGGTTGCTTCTCTCCTTGATTAGTTTCCATCCGTTGCTTCTTGTCCTGCCTTCAGGGGCTTTGGAGAATAGCTTGACTCCCTCTTCTTTGGGGCAGCCCTTGAGATATTGGAACACGGCTATGATGTCCTCCTTCGTCCTTCTCTTCATTAGACTAGATGTACCCAATTCCAACAACCTTTCTTTATATGTTTTAGCCTCCACTCCCCTGATCCTCTTTGTTGCTCTTCTCTGCGCTCTTTCTAGAATCTCAAGCTTTAGCCCTGCTTAATAATATCATCATTATTTCTTTTTATTTTATTTTTTTTATTTTTAAAAGGTTTAGAATTGAACCCCTTTCAGCTCACCCTTTTGTTTCTGGATGGGCCTGGCCTGCTTTTGCTACCTCGGTCTTATTAAATCCGTGACCGCAGCTCAGAAGCTTCTCCATCTTCACTTCAGAAGCACGAAGATCCTTCTTGTACGGTTTTTCTTGTTTCATGTTGCAGTCGCTTTCCGTCCAATCAGCCAGCCTTGCCATACCGCGGGAGAGACCTTGCCCAGCAATCGTTGGGTTTCGTGATGGCGAAGCCCTTTCCCCAGTTTTTCCTTTCTCCCCCCCCCCCACCTCATCGGAGGCTCCGCTTCTGCCCACGCATAATCGTCAACCTCAATCGAGGAGCTGCCATTAAAGCCACATCCTAATTATTCCGGCAGCTGCGCTCTTCCAAATCCCCACGGACCGCAACAGACACGGAGCGAATTGTGTAGGGCCAAGGATGGGGGGGGGGAGTGGGGGCGAAAGGTCAGCCTAGGCCAGTGGGCAACCTTGCGTTGCGTAGTCAACGTCCTCCGAGGAAGGACCGCAACCCCGACAGAACTGCAGGTCGCATTTGCAGACCGGGTTTTCTAACGCGCGGCTCTCTGGATGCCGATTTGGAAAGATCCAAGGGGGGGGGGGAAAGCAGGAGAGGTTTCCCCACAGAAGAAACCAGTGGGTTTCTTTCTTTCTTTCTTTCTTTCTTTCTTTCTTTCTTTCTTTCTTTCTTTCTTTCTTTCTTTCTTTCTTTCTTTCTTTTTCTTTTTCTTTTGTTTTTCCTACTTTCCTCTTTTGCTGATGTTCCTCTCTTTTCCCTTCGCTGATTTTTATTTTTTATTTATTTTATTTTTTTTGTCGTTCGGTAATGGGCACGACGTTAACGATCCATCCTGAAACGCGTTTAATTGATGCTCCGGGAGAGTCTCGGCGCTCTGCGCAGCCCCGGTTGCCCGATGCTCCGTGCAGACAATGGGCAATTAACAACATGGCTCCCTCCCGGTAGATTTGGAAAGGTTCAGAAACGATCTCCTCCTCTTGCAGTTGTATTTCGGCGGAGAGAAAGGAACGGCGTTTCTGGGAGAGAACCAGTTGCGCCTCGTTGCGGCACGCCACCTCTGCCGGGGCGTTGCTCTGTGTGTCTCTCTCTGTGTGTGTGTCACGGGCCCCGTGATGCCAATTGGGCATAATTGGTTTGACGGCGCCCTGTAGGGAGTTCAGAATTTGGGATGAAGAAATTAATTGTGTCTTTTGAAGGCCGGCTGGTATGTGCCGAGGGAGGCCCGTTGGCGCAAGAGCAGCGTTTATTCTGTATCAGGAGCTCTGCGTTGCGCCTTGTCGTGATTTTGCTGGTCAGAAGGCGAAACGGGTTCTCCCCGCTGGGAACTTCACCCAAGCAAAATCGCAGTGAAGAAGCTTCAGGGTCCCAGGGCTGGCTTTTGTGTAGCTGTTTCTCTCTCGGTGGTCGCCTAACACCTGGGGAAGCAGCCAAATCCAGTGGATAGTGAAACAGGAGTATTGTCCGAAAGTTCACTTTTTCTTTTTCTCCCTCATTCCCTCCTCATTCCCTCCTTCCTTCCTCCTTCTACCACCTGTCTTTCTTTCTTTCTTTCTTTCTTTCTTTCTTTCTTTCTTTCTTTCTTTCTTTCTTTCTTTCTTTCTTCCTTCCTTCCTTCCTTCCTTCCTTCCTTCCTTCCTTCCTTCCTTTCCATCCTCCCTCCCTCCCTCCCTTCCTTTTCCCTCCCATCCATCCACCTGTCTTCCTCCTTCTCATCCTCTCCAATCCACCCACCCACCCTCCTCCCTCCCTCCCTTCCTTATTTTCCCATCCATCCATCTATCCACCTGTCTTCCTTCCTCCTTCCTTCCTTTCTTCCTTCCTTTCTTATTTCCCCTCCCATCCAGCCATCCACCTGTTTCCTTCCTTCCTTCCTTCCTCTCCCAGCCATCCAGCCATCCACCTCTCTCCCTCCTTCCTTCCTTCCTCCCTCCCTCCCTCCCTCCCTCATTTCCCCTCCCTCCCTCCCTTATTTTCCCCTCCCTCCCTCTCTTATTTTCCCTTCCCATCCATCCACCTTTCTCCCTCCCTCCCTCCCTCCCTCCCTTCCTTCCTTCCTTCCTTCCTTCCTTCCTTCCTTCCTTCCTTCCTTATTTCCCCTCCTATCTATCCATCCACCTGTCTCCCTCCCTCCTCCCTTCTTCCCTGCCTCCCTCCCTCCCTTATTTTCCCCTCCCATCTATCCACCTCCCTCCCTCCCTCCCTCCCTCCCTTCCTTCCTTCCTTCCTTCCTTCCTTCCTTCCTGGCAGTTTACAGTACAGTGAAAAACAATATGAACCGTTAAAATATTAAAACCAGGAATAACGCCCTTTGAATCCACGAGCTGTTGGCTTTTCAGGATGAGAGTGAATCCCTTCTCAGCCAGATTGGGAAATTTAAGGGAAACACTAATAGGAGTCACCATCTGTGTCAATGAATCTCCAGGATCCTTAGACTGGACGGTGACAATGGAGAGTTTTCTCCCAGGGCTGATTTGGGTTCAGAAGAACAGTGATAACTGGGTTTTGTACATTTGTCTTATTATGGTTGATTGCACGGTCAGCCAGATGTTCAGACTGGATTTGACATTTTTTGTCTGCCTCTCAAGGACTTGGAGTAGGCAGATCTGGCTGTTTGATGGTATTACAGATCTCATCGTTGGATGTAAGCTGTTCCGAGCCAAGCTGCCTTTTGCAATTGACTGATGGTGAATATGTCCAAGTTCTCCTTCGTCAAACAGGGTTCTGTGGAAGGATCCAGGATGCTTCTCGGTTGCATAGTCTGGAACAGCATTCAACCTAAGATTCAGTTGGCCGTGATCCTTTTTGGTCTTTGATAAAGCATTGAAGGCCTTGGGCATTTGGAAGAGTCAAGCTTTAATGACATTGGGGAAGGTAACGGTTACCGGTTGACTTCAGTTGTGTTGTATATTTTGTTTGATTTTTACTCGCAGTTGTGTTCTATGTCCTAATCCAGGGGTAGGCAACCTTGGCTCTTTTATGACTCGTGGACTTCAACTCCCAGAATTCCTGAGCCAGCATGGCTCAGCTTGGAAACCTCTCCCTTTCCCCTCAGCGTGGCTGGCTCAGGAATTCTGGGAGTTGAAGTCCACGAGTCATAAAAGGGCCACGTTTGAAGACCCCTACCCTAGGCCTAGAGTCTAGACCAGGGGTAGGCAATCTTGGCTCTTTCATGACTTGTGGACTTCAACTCCCAGAATCCCTCAGCCAGCATGGCTCAGCTTGGAAACCTCTCCCTTTCCCCTCAGCATGGCTGGCTCAGGAATTCTGGGAGTTGAAGTCCACCAGTCAGAAAAGAGCCAAGGTTGCCTACCTCTGGCCTAATCCGATATTAGCTTCCCAGTGTCCAATTTTTGAGTTACATGGTGATGTAAATTTAATCAATTAATTAAATTTCTATGCTGCCCCTCTCTGTGTCAAAAGCGAAATAAGCTCAACAGAGCTTTCATCTGGAGAAACACACACACACACACACACACACACACACACACACACACACACAGTGAGTGAGTGAGAGAGAGAGAGAGAGAGAGAGAGAGAGAGAGAGAGAGAGAGAGAGAATTTTTTTGGAGCTAATATATGAAGAAAGGTAATTCTTGACTTAACGAATCAGAATTGAGCCCAAAACTCCCGTTGCTAAGTGAGTCGTTTGTTAATTGAGTTTTGCTGCATTTTACGAGCTTTCTTGCCATAGTTTTTAAGTGAAACACTGCAGTTACTAAGTTAGCCACACGGTTGTTAAATGAATCTGCCCTCCCCCATTGACTTTGCTTGTCAAAAGGTCTCAAAAGGGGATCACAAGACACTGCGATCGTCATAAATATGAGTCAGTTGCCAAGACTCTGAATTTTGATCACGTGACCATGGGGGGGTTTTGCTGCAATGGTCGTAAGTCTGAAAAACGGTCGTGTCGCTTTTTTCAGTGCCGTTGTAACTTGGAACGGTCCCTAAATGAACGCGTTAAGCCGAGGACTAACTATTTGGTCAGTGTTGGTTTTGCCCACCATCTTCCCATCTTCCTTGTGAAGTCTGCTCTACCCCATTGTTTAAAAATTTGGCAGAAGGAGCCACCCTTTATACATTTAAAAAAAAATGGACATTTTTTTCTTAGCGTGCATATTTTTTGTAAACAGTCTCACGAGAGAAAAATGCATATTTGTCCTCCGTCAAATGCAGGCACATTATGCACATTATTTTTTTTCCTCTGCTGTTTGTATATTTCAAGGCTGCCAAGTGTATGGCATAATTTGAAAAACATGCAGATCTTGACATGCATTTACATTCTGACTTTCCCTGTGTCTGAATGGAATTACTATATTCGTTTACAAAGTTTTGATGGATGGAATTCCTTGTCATCCCTCACTTAAATCTCCAGAACAATCGCCAAGCAACCAGAAATTCTTAGCATCAAAAAACTGCTTAAGAACATCATTAGTCTATCAGTCTATTAGGATGTTTGTTTTTGTTTATATATCGCTTTCCATTTACAGATAGTTCTTTTTTTTATTAAGTTTTATTCATTTAGAACATGGGTAGGCAACCTTGGCTCTTTTATGACTGGTGGACTTCAGCTCCTAGAATTCCTGAGCCAGCATGGGGGAACCATGGCCCCCTCATGACTTGTGGACTTCAACTCCCAGAATTCCTGAGCCAGCATGGCTCAGCTTGGAAACCTCTCTCCCTTTTCCCTCAGCATGGCTGGCTCAGGAATTCTGGGAGTTGAAGTCCACGAGTCATAAAAGGGCTAAGTTTGAAGACCTCTGCTCTAAAGGTACAAACCAGTAGTTCCACCGGATGTAGAGTTGGTCTATAGCTGGGGTGGGGAATCTTGGCCCTTTTATGACTCGTGGACTTCAACTCCCAAAATTCCTGAGCCAGCCATGCTGAGGGGAAAGGGAGAGGTTTCCAAGCTGAGCCGTGCTGGCTCAGGAATTCTGGGAGTTGAAGTCCACGAGTCATAAAAGAGCCGAGGTTGCCTACCCCTGATTTAGAACATAAAATGTGAAAACACAAAAGCGAATAATAGGGGACAACAGTAGAGAAAGGGAAAAGAAAAAATGTATGAAGAAAGGGAGGGGAAGGAACAAAAGGCATTGACTTCCAACTCTCTGTTGCAGTAAAATCAAACATTACAATCAAATCTAAACTTTTTACATTTCTATAATCGTATGCATTAGCCCAGGGGTAGGCAACCTTGGCTCTTTTATGACTGGTGGACTTCAACTCCCAGAATTCCTGAGCCAGCATGGGGAAAGTATGGCCCTCTTCATGACTCATTATATATATATATAATCAGAGTTCCAATTTTTTTTCCCAGTTCACTTTTCATTAGGCCCAGAAGGAAAGTTTCTGGTTTCATCTTTAAGTTCACTATCTCATTTACAGATAGTCCTTGATTTGCAACCTTTTGTGCAGTGACAGTTCGAAGTTACGACAACCCTGGAAAAAGTGGCTTATGACCGTTACCGCATCCCCATAGTCATATGATCAGAATTCAGACACTTGTAAAGTGGCTCATATTTATGACGGTCGCAGTGTCCCGGGATCGCAGTGATCCCCTTTTGGGACCTTTTCAAAGTCAATGGAGAAGTCAGATTCGCTTCACAACGGTGTTACTAATTTAACAGCTGCAGTGATTCACTTAACAACGGTGACAAGAAGGTAACCGAACGTTTGGGCTCGATTGTGGTCGTACGTGGAGGACTCACTGTAATCATTACCTGATGGAGTTTCGACCCAGAAGGAAGGAATTATCACCTTGAAATTCCATCTTAGTATAATAAACAGCAATAGCAACAGCCCTTAGACCTCAGCATGGCTGGCTCAGGAATTCTGGGAGTTGAAGTCCACGAGTCATAAAAGAGCCAAGGTTGCCTACCCCTGGCCTAGGCTGCTTTATGACTCATGGACTTCAACTCCCAGAATTCCCTCAGCTTGGCTCAGCTTGGCAACCTCTCCCTTTCCCCTCAGCATGGCTGGCTCAGGAATTCTGGGAGTTGAAGTCCACATATCTTAAAAGGGCCAAGGTTGAGAAACACTGCCTTAGACTTATATACCGCCTCACAGTGCTTTACATCCCTCTCTAAGCAGCTTTAACAGAGCCAACATATCGGATCCAACAATCTGGGTCCTCATTTTACTGACATTGGAAGGATGGAAGGCTGAGTCTGAGTCGCTGCTGAGCCTAAATTCTACACTTAAGAGATGTAATAAATATATAGTATTTCATTCAGTAAAAGAAGGGAGGGAGGGAAGACGAAGAAGCAGGAAGAGGGAGGGAGGGAGGGAGGGAGGGAGGGAGGAAGGAAGGAGAAGAGAAAAGAAAGTATAGTGAGAGAAGAAGGGAGGGAGGGAAGAGGGAGAATTAGGGAGGGTGGGAGGAGAGATAGAGGGAAAAAGGGAAGGAAAGGGAGAAAACAGGAAGGCGGGAAGGAAGAAAATAAATGGAGGGGAAGGAAGGAAGATCAAATGGGAGGAAGGAAGGAGAGAAAGGGGAAGGGAGGGACGGAGGGAAGGAAGGAGAAGAGAAAAGAAAGTATAGCGAAAGAAGAAGGGAGGGAGAAAGAAGGAGGGTGGGAGGAGAGATAGAGGAGAAAGGGAAGGAAAGGGGGAGAAAATGGGAGGGAAGGAAGGAAATAAAGGGAGGGAGTGAGGAGGGAGGGAGGGAAGGAAGATCAAACAGAAGAAAGGAAGGAAGGAAGGAAGGAAGGAAGGAAGGAAGGAAGGAAGGAAGGAAGGAAGGAAGGATGGATTTGTAACTGTAGCAGAGAACTTAACGCCAGATCCTCAAAAGAGGAATCTTGTTCTAGTGCTCAATACTATCTGGATTTTTTTTCTTTTTCTGCCTTAGATGGCTGAGAGTATACACACCCTCTCTGCATTTAAAAATGCAAGCCAGCTCTTCAGTTCTTTGACACTTCTATAAACAGCCCGAGGCAGACTTATCACTTGAGCAAAATTCAGTATGGTGAAGAAAAACAAAAACATAGGTTTAGCGATCACGCTGAATTTAAGAACTCTCTCTCTCTTTTTTAATATAAATGCGGTTGTTGTTGTTTTTTTTATGGTGGAGCACCATTCCTGCTTTCCTGTAACCCACAACCTGTTCATCTCTGGGTCTTGGCATTAGGAAAAGGCTCTCCTCGCCCCCTTCCTTTCCCTTTTCTGCCCATTTGGGGGGGGGTTCACCTCCTCCTGGTTGCACTTTCTATCATAAGTAAGATCTTCACTTGCAAGAACCAAGCCCAGCTCCATTCTCCCCCCCCCCCTTTTTTTCCCAGGCATCCTGTCCTCCCATCGTGTTTTTATTTTACCTCTTCTTGCAGAAATGACCGGGATAGGGAGGCAGATGTTTTGCAAGACGGGGCTCAGCCCTGATTAGAAGGGAAACGGGACACGAACATCAGAGAAGAGAAAGAAGAATGAAACCTAGTCTGTTCTAAACCTGGATCGGGGCTGGGGGAGGTCAACTCTGCCATCTTTGTTGTTTAACTTCGCTTCTAGAGGCGGCTGGGGAGGGGTGAAGCCACGGCATGGCCCACAAATAATTTTTTTCGTTCCCTCTCCTGGTTTTTTTTTTCCTCCCTTTGGATGATGAGGAGGAGGGGGGGGTGCAGCAATCTCCCCCAGCCCCTTTGTACATTCGAACATGCATGCGCCAGCCGAGATGCCTCCGTGCTGCCTGCCTTGTCCCCAGTCACATGTGCTCAGCCTCCTGCCAGCTTCCAAGGTTGCGGGACTGCTTGGGCACAGCTGCGTCCCCTTTTGCAGACAGAGATGCTGCCGCGGTGGCATGCAACCACCCACCCACGCACCCACCCGCAGCCCCCCCTTACCCCCAGCCACGCAGATTCAAGGAGGCAGGTGGAAACAAGAACGGGAGACAAGCAAATATTTCAGCTTTGCCAACTGGCGCTCGCTCAGTGCCCAAGTTGCAAGGCGGAGAAAGGCGGAAACGGGCAGGGGGGTGGAGGAACCCATGTCTCCCGTGGTAGGGCAGAGGGCCCAAAAGAAGGGAGGATGCCTCCCCTCCCCAAGAAAGCCATGTCTCTCCTTTTCAGAGCCCCGGGGTGGGATTCGGGCTATTTTCTGCCTCCCCCCTCCTCGGCTTGGGCGCTGAAAGAGAAGCCATGGAGGAAAAGGCTCAACTGGTGCCAAGAACGGGGGGGGGGGGGAGGGAGTTGCTTCTTCTCAAACCTCCCATCAACCCTGCACTAATATTTTGAAGCAGGACTGTTTGGGGAGGGGGGGCGGTTGGGGGCGGTGGAGAGAACAGGGTGGACGTGCCTGGAATAGGAAGCAAGAAGCAGGCAGAAGGAGGGATGAGGCAAAGGGGGGGGGGGACAGAGAGCGCAAATGAGAGAGAGGGGAGAGAGAATGATAGGGAGAGAGGGGGGAGAATGAAAGAGAGGGGGGAAAGAATGAGAAGACAGTGAGTGAGAGAGATAGAGAAAGAGAGAAAGAGGGGAGAGCGAATGAGAGGGAGAGAGTGTGTGAGAGGGAGAATGAGAGAGAGGGGGGGGGAAAGAATGAGAAGACAGTGAGTGAGAGAGATAAAGAGAATGAGAGAAAGGGGGGAGAGAATGAGAGAGGGAGAGATAGAGAGAGAGAAAGGGGAGAGCGAATGAAAGAGAAAGGAGGGGGAGAGAAAGTGAGAGAATGAGAGTAGAGTGAATGAGAAAGAGAGTGAAAGAGAGAAAGGGAGAGAGAATGAGAGAGAAAGTGAAAAACAGTGAGTGATTGAGAGAGATAGAATGAGAGAAAAAGAGGTGAGAGAATGAGAGAAAGTGAAAGAGAATGAGAGACAGTGAGTGATTGAGAGAGAGAGAAAGGGGAGAGAATGAGAGAGTGAAAGAAAGAGAGTGAGTGATTGAGAGAGATAGAATGAGAGAAAAAGAGGTGAGAGAATGAGAGACTGAAAGAGAATGAGAGACAGTGAGTGATTGAGAGAGAGAGAGAGAAAGAGAAAGGGGAGAGAGAGTGAGAGAGAGAAAGAGAATGAGAGACAGTGAGTGACAGAGATAGAGGAGAGAATGAGATCTCGTCGCAGGATGGAAGCAGTTCCTAATAAGGCTGCCTTTTGCAATTGACTAATAGCGAATTTGTCAATGCCAATGGTGTTCAAGTGGTGCTCCAGTTGTTTTGGGATTGCACCCAAGGCGCCTATGACTATTGGTACTACCCTTGCTTGCTTTTGCCACAGTCTTTCTATTTCTATTTGTAGGTCTTTGTATTTTGTTATCTTCTCCAGTTCTTTCTCTTCTATTCTGCTGTCTCCAGACCTGCAACGTCCACTATCCAGACTTTTTTGTCTTTCTTATCGACAATTGTTAAATCCGGGGTGTTATGTTGCAGGTGCTTGTCTGTTTTTTATTATTATGGATCATCGCACAGTCAGCCAGATGTTCAGACTGGATTTGGCATTTTGTCTACCTATCGAGTCCTTACCCAGGACCTGGGATAGGCAGATGTGGATGTTTGATGGTATTACAGGTATCGTCGCAGGATGGAAGCAGTTCCTAATAAGGCCGCCTTTTGCAATTGACTAATAGCGAATTTGTCAATGCCAGTGGTGTTCAAGTGGTGCTCCAGTTGTTTGGGGATTGCACCCAAGGAGCCTATGACTATTGGTACTACCCTTGCTTGCTTTTGCCACAGTCTTTCTATTTCTATTTGTAGGTCTTTGTATTTTGTTATCTTCTCCAGTTCTTTCTCGTCTCCAGGCACTGCCACGTCCACTATCCAGACTTTTTTGTCTTTCTTATCGACAATTGTTAAATCCGGGGTGTTATGTTGCAGGTGCTTGTCTGTTTTTTATTATTATGGATCATCGCACAGTCAGCGAGGTGTTCAGACTGGATTTGGCATTTTGTCTACCTATTGAGTCCTTACCCAGGACCTGGGATGATATTGTTATTATTGTTGTTATTATTACTACTACTACTACTACTACTACTACTACTACTACTACTACTACTACTACTACTACTACTACTATTTCTTTCTGAAAGATAATGAGGGTGAGTCGGTTGTGTGCAGGACCTTCTCTTGGAGATGTTCCTCAAAGCAGCAGTTTGTTTCTTTCCTGCGTTGTGGTGCAAAATTACTTTTAGGATGTTCATTCCCCCCCCCCCTACAAAACGCTGCTTTGCCTGCCTCGCTGTTTTCCACTTCTGAAAGAGGGAGGGAGAGAAGAGACAGTGGCAAGTGGATTGTTTTTAGAGTGTGTGTGTGTGTGTGCGCGCGCGCGCGTGTGTGTGTGTGTTGCAGCTGAGTGTTGCTGAAGGGGATGAAGCTATCATGATTGGGCCCATTTTCAGGCTTATCTGCTAGCTATCAATCAAGGGAAATGATTGGCCTGTTAATTGCCTGTCTCTAAACTGATTAATCCATTGATTGCAGCCACATTTGCATCTGATCCCAAACCTCGGGAAGTGTGCATTGTGAGATGGGCTGGAACCTGCCTGATTTGATTCCCTACAAAGCGAAGCCCCCCCACCCCGGTTCATCTCAACCCAAGATTCAAATTCATTTAGAGCAGTGTTTCTCAACCTTGACAATTTTAAGGCATGTGGACTTCAACTCCCAGAATTCCTCAGCCAGCGTTGCTGGATGGGGAATTCTGGGAGTTGAAGTCCACATGCCTTAAAATTGTCAAGGTTGAGAAACACTGATTTAGAGGGATATGCTTCCCATGGAAACAGTCAGGGTTTCCCAACCTGGGAAACTTTAAGAGGCCTGAACTGCAACTCCCAGAATTCCTCAGCCAGCATGGGATTTTGGGAGTTTGAAGGCAAAGCCGTTTCCCTTCTAGCACTGATGATGTTACCTAGTTTGGTAAGGAAACTCCTACCAGAAAAACAACCAAGCTCAAAGGGCCCCAAAGGCCCCACAGTTTTCTTCCTCCTCCTCCTCCTCCTCCTCCTCCTCCTACTACTACTACTACTACTACTACTACAACTACTACTAACCCCCATTCCTTCTAGCACTGATGATGCTACCTACCTGGTTCATGAAATGCAAACAAGCATTTCCATGGGGCCATATGAACAGATTGGAATGGAATGGAATATGGAATGGAATGGAATGGAATAGAATAGAATAGAATAGAATAGAATAGAATAGAATAGAACATGGAATGGAATGGAATATGGAATAAAATAGAATATGGAATAGAATGGAATGGAATAGAATAGAATAGAATAGAATAGAATAGAATAGAATAGAATAGAACAGAACATGGAATGGAATAGAACATGGAATAGAATAGAATAGAACAGAACAGAACAGAACAGAACAGAATAGAATAGAATAGAACATGGAATAGAATAGAATAGAACAGAACAGAATAGAATAGAATAGAATAGAATAGAATAGAACATGGAATGGAATATGGAATAAAATAGAATATGGAATGGAATAGAATAGAATAGAATAGAATAGAATAGAATAGAATAGAATAGAATAGAATAGAATAACAGCGTTGGAAGGGACTTTGGAGGTCTTCTAATCGAACCCCTTGCTCAGACAAATGGTGGTCCAATCTCTTTTTAAAACCTTCCAGAGCTGGAGCATTCACAACATCTGAAGGCAGGTTGTTCCACTGATTAATTCTTCCAACTGTCAGGAAATTTCTTCTTAGTTCTACGTTGCTTCTCTCCTTGGTTAGTTTCCATCTATATCCTCAAGGAAGGTCAACACATGACCTAGAAGATGCATTTACACAACATACTAAGCTTGGTTAACATTAATTTTTTTTTGGGAGGGGGTGGGTGTAAGGCAGAGCGCATGGTATAAACCCAGCCATTTAAAGGGGACGCTTTATGAATCGCTGCATTGTGTGAGATCTGAAAGTGGGTTAATTGAGCAATCCTGTGAAGTGTGTGTTATGTTATCAGAACTATTCAAGGTTCGCCTATGAATAGTTATTTGTGTGCCCTGATGACTCTTTGATGACATTTCTTCCCCCCCCCCATGTGGGTGGAGGGCAGGATATCACATGCTCCACCAGCTCTGTACATCAGCGGTCCGCAATCTTTTTGGCACCAGGGACCAGTTCAATGGAGAGAGGATTATCTGCAGACTGGAGGGGGTGTGGTTTTGTGTGTGCTGCCTGCATTCTGCAGATGGGGCTTTGTTTGTTTGTGCGGACCGGTTGTTGCTGGCATGCCGTGGCCCAGTACTGGCCCACGGACTCGGGGTTGGAAACCCCTGCCCTACATCAACAAGCAGTGAAAACGGTTGTGACCTTCAATCAGCATGGACTTTGGAGGCACCCATATTTAAACTCAAAAGAGGCATGCTTGTTTGAAGTAGATCCTCAATGCCAAGGAAACTTGGAAAGTCTCATGTGGGAATCTTTCACAGGGTTTCTGGAGAGTCTTTTAAATCTTTTCTTAAAAACTTCCAGTTGTTGGAGCATTCACCGCTTCTGGAGGCAGGTTGTTCCACTGGTTAATTGTTCTCACTGTCAGGAAGTTTCTCCTTAGTTCCAGGTTGCTTCTCTCCTTGATGAGTTTCCATCCGTTGCTTCTTGTCCTGCCTTCAGGTGCTTTGGAGAATAGCTTCATAACAATAATAATAATAATAATAATAATAATAATAATAATAATAATAATAATAATAACAATAATAACAATAATAACAATAATAACAACAACAACAACAACATGCCAAATCCAGTCTGAACATCTGGCTGACTGTGTGATGATTAATAATAATAATAATAATAACAACAACAACAACAACAACATGCCAAATCCAGTCTGAACATCTGGCTGACTGTGTGATGATTAATAATAATAATAATAATAATAATAATAATAATAATAATAATAATAAAGTTGGAAGGGACCTGGAGGTCATCTAGTCCAACCCACTGCTCAGGCAGGAAACCCTATACCATTTCAGACAAATGGCTGTCCAGTGTCTTCTTAAAAACTTCCAGGGTTGGAGCACCCACAGCTTCTGGAGGCCGGTTGTTCCCCTGGTTAATTGTTCCAACTGTCAGGAAGTTTCTCCTTAGTTCTAGGTTGCTTCTCTCCTTGATGAGTTTCCATCCGTTGCTTCTTGTCCTGCCTTCAGGGGCTTTGGAGAATAGCTTGACTCCCTCTTCTTTGGGGCAGCCCCTGAGATATCGGAACGCTGCTATCATGTCAGTCCTAGTCCTTCTCTTCATTAAAGTAGACGTACCCAATTCCAGCAACCGTCCTTATATGCTTTAGCCCCCAGGCCCCCTGATCATCGTTGTTGCTCTTCTCTGTACTCTTTCTAGAGTCTCAACATCTTTTTTATATCACGGTGACCAAAACTGGATGCAGTATTCCAAGTGTGGCCTTACCAAGGCCTTGTAAAGTGGTATTAACACTTCACGTGTTCTTGATTCACAGCCTAGCACTGTGTTGGCCTTTTTGGTAGCTGCAGCACACGGCTGGCTCATATCTAAGTGATTGTCCACTAGGACTCCGAGATCCCTCTCATAGTTACTACTATTGAGCAAGGTACCACCCATACTATACCTGTGCATTTGATTTTATGACAGATCGTCTTGACTTATTTAGCGACCGTTCAAAGTTACGATAGTCACTTGGAAAAAAATTGAATTATAGCCGGTCCTCGCATTGCAGTATCGCTGCGGTCATATGATGGAAGTCTGGGTGCTTGGCCACTGATTCACATTTACGACAGTGGCAACGTCCTGGGGTCACGTGGTCACCATGAAGCAGAAAAGGGAATAAAATTGGATGCGACTGCCTTAATGACCGTATTACTTAGCAATGGAAGTTCTCATCTTAGTTACGGTCGTACGTTGAGGATTACCTGCGGTACGCTTGCCCTGCCTTAGGCATGACTGGATGACTCTGGGCCGGTCTCTCTCACCTCGGCCCACCTCACAAGATTGTTGTTGTGGGGGAAATAGGAAGAGGAAGATGTGTTAGGTGAACTGCTTTGAATAGTTTATAAAAAGGAATAAAGACAGGATGTTGTTGAGGATGTTGTTGTTAGCTGCGAAGTTGCGTCCGACCCATCGCGACCCTATGGACCACGTTCCTCCAGGCCTTCCTGTCCTCTATCTGGAGTCCATTTAAGCTCACTCCTACTGCTTCAGTGACTCCATCCAGCCACCTCCTT
>JAKSXO010000141.1:243221-298221 GCA_024509115.1 Crotalus helleri
GCGTAATAATATCCGTGGACTAAAAATAAATGCTGGACATTGGCATATGTTTTTGTGGAATTCTGCCCAATTTGTGTACTTATTAGTCATTAAGGTGCTCCAAGACTTAGAATTGTTTCTGGCAGGAGTTTAAGGAAGAAAAACGAGGAAGCAGAAGGATTTTTTTTTTTAATTGTGGCAATACAAACATTAAAACGAAAGGAGTCCAATGTAAATGAGGACTCTAAGGCTAAGGAAAAGCAGATTGTAACATAGTCCTTGATTTTCGGAAACAGTTCTGACTGGGAATACATCACGAAGGGACCTGGTTTTTAAGTGAGTCGCACACAATTTTAGAAACCATTTTGCCCCAGTTGTTAACCAAATCACACCGTCAGTAAGCAAATCCAGCTTCCCGTTGACTTTCTTTGTGAGTAGCCAACTGAGAAGCTGGATTTGCTTACTGATGGAGGGATTCATTTAACGACCGGGACAAAATATTTTCTAAAATACCTTTATGGGTCAAAAATGGCAACTACTAGACCAGAGGTAGGCAACCTTGGCTCTTTTATGACTCGTGGACTTCAACTCCCAGAATCCCTCAGCCAGCAGGGCTCAGCTTGGAAACCGCTCCCTTTCCTCTCAGAATGGCTGGCTCAGGAATTCTGGGAGTTGAAGTCCACGAGTCATAAAAGAGCCGAGGTTGCCTCCCCCTGCACTAGACAATTGCAAGATAGCTCATAAAATGGGGCAAAATTCACTTAACAGCTGTCTTGCTTAGTAACCAGAAATTTTGGACTTGTAATTGGGGTTGTAACTAGAGGAAGCCCTGTCTGTGATTCAGGAGATATCAAATAGCATCTGTTGGGGGGGGGTCCTCGATGCTGTTTTGAGCTTGGTTGTTCTCTTGCAGATGCTTCAATTACACAACTAGTTAACACAGGGGTCTTCAAACTTGGCCCTTTTATGACTTGTGGACTTCAACTCCCAGAATTCCTCAGTCGGCCATTTTGATGACACTGCAGGCTTGGATCCAGAGCAGGGGTCTTCAAACTTGGCCCTTTTATGACTTGTGGACTTCAACTCCCAGAATTCCTCAGTCGGCCATTTTGATGACACTGCAGGCTTGGATCCAGACCAGGGGTCTTCAAACTTGGCCCTTTTATGAATGGTGGAGTTCAACTCCCAGAATTCCTCAGTCGGCCATTTTGATGAAACTGCAGGCTTGGATCCAGACCAGGGGTCTTCCAACTTGGCCCTTTTATGACTGGTGGACTTCAACTCCCAGAATTCCTCAGCCAGGCATGCTGGCTGAGGAATTCTGGGAGTTGAAGTCCACAAATCTTAAAGTTGCCAAGTTTGATTACCCCTGAGGTAACATCATCACTGTACTAACACTGGTGATGTTAGCTAGTTGGGTATTGAAACGTCTGCCGGAAAACAGCCAAGCTCAGGAGAGCACCAAGGACCCCCTCGGTTCAACCCTGAGCTACATAAACACCCGGCCATATTTGTAGACATTGATAGCCCAATCCTACTTGAACTGCTCTGTCCACTTTTAGACTTTCCAGATCAGTTGCCATTTCCACAACTCCTGGGGAACACACAAAATCGTGTTTTCTTCCTTCTTCTTTGCAATTTGTGGATGGTTAAGTGCTCCTATGTTGGAAAAGAAGGTGAAGAATCCTACTCTCTGTGTATATGTGTGTGTGTTTGTGTGTAGGTAGGTGTGTTGAGGATAACAAATTACAGAAGAGCAGCGATGGAAGGGACCTTGGAGGTCATCCAGTTGAACCCCCTGCTCAAGCAGGAGACCCGATATACCATTTCAGACAAATGGTTTCCCAGTCTGCCTCCACAACTTCTGGAAGCAAGCTGTTCCACTGGCTAATCGTTCCCGGGGCTGCGCGCACACACACACACACACACACACACACACACACACACACTGCCGGTCAGGAAATGTCTCCTTATTTCTAGAAGTCTCCTTCTATCTGTAACAGTGGTGGCCAACCTATGGCACCCGTGCCAGAGGCGGCACTCAGAGCCCTCTCTGTGGGCACGCGCACCATGCCCCGGAGATGGCAACTGCCCCTCTTCAACCAGCTGCCCGCTAACTCGCCACGGTCCCACGTGGCCGGATGCATCCCAGCACCCATGTGCTCGCTGGCCTCTGTGTGCGGGGGACGATGGTGTCAGGCAGCAGCCACCCCGGCCCCTGCCTCACCTTACCCCAGTGTTTCCCAAACTTGACAATTTTAAGGCATGTGGACTTCAACTCCCAGAATTCCACAGCCAGCGTTGCTGGCTGTGGAATTCTGGGAGTTGAAGTCCTCATGCCTTAAAATTGTCAAGTTTGGGAAACACTGCCTTACCCTGTGGCACCCCTTGACTTGTGAGCCTCCTGCCCACCGCCCCACCTGCCAGAGACCCCACTGGATCTCCCCCAACCCGGCCCCCACAGGCGTCCCTCCCCATGAGCACCATCAAGCTGGCCATGCCCACTCAATGCCATGACCGCCACACCCACCCAGTGGGCCACGCCTACCCGGCACCCGACGATGCATAAGTGGGTTTTGGGTTGCAGTTTGGGCACTCGGTCTCTAAAAGGTCCGCCATCCCTGATCCAGAGGAGGGTTCGAAAAAATGCCAGCTAGATCTTCTGGTCCATAATTTTTAGCAATGACCTACTTGACGGTTGAAGATGGGAGATTGAAGGGGAGGGGTGTTAAACGGCAGCTGGCCTAACGCCCTTCCCCGTCTCAACAAAGGCTCTCTGCTGCTTTGAGGGAAACCCCTGGAGACAGGAGAAAAAGAGCAATCAGTGGAAGGAGGGATGAACAAATTAAGTGGTACCTCAGCCATTGCCGGGGAGAGCATGGTCAGCATCCCAGATTCCCCATCATCTGTAATCAGGCTAATGAGTTTGCCATTTGCAGAGGCTGCCACTGTTTTGTTTATTGCAATCAAAGTTGGACTCTGCCTGGTGTATCCTGAATATTCATTTTATAGTGCATCCCTCTTCTCTTTCTCTCCCTCTCTCTCTCTCTTCTTTCTCTTTCTCTTTCTCTTTCTCTCTCTCTCTCTCTCTCTCTCTCTCTCTCTTCTCTTTCTCTCTCTCTTTCTCTTGCTCTCTCTCTCTTGCTCTCTCTTTCGCTCTTTCTCTTCTCTTTCTCTCTATCTTGCTCTCTCTCTTCTCTTTCTCTTCTCTTTCTCTCTTGCTCTCTGTCTTCTCTTTCTCTCTCTTGCTCTCTTGCTCTCTCTTCTCTTTCTCTCTTTCTCTTTTCTTTCTCTCTTGCTCTCTCTCTTGCTCTCTCTTTCTCTTCTCTTTTTCTCTCTCTTACTCTCTCTTCTCTCTCTTTCTCTTCTCTTTCTTTCTCTCTCTTTCTTTTCTCTTTCTCTCTCTCTTTCTCTCTTGTTCTCTTGCTCTCTTTCTCTCTTTCTCTTTTCTTGCTCTCTTGCTGTCTCTCTTCTCTTTCTCTCTCTCACTCTCTTGCTCTCTTACTCTTCTCTTTCTCTCTTTCTCTCTCTCTCTTCTTTCTCTTTCTCTTTCTCATTGTTCTGGCTTTATTCAGCTTCTGCATTGATTTTTCTTTTTCTTTTTTTGGCAAATTTTGAGGGTCTTTTGCTCATTTCCTGCTTGGGCCATTAGAATAAATTTTAAAAAAATGTTAGAATATATGGGGTGTTCCTCTGGGTTCCAGTCATCAAGATGTCCTCCTTGGAAGGTTCAGTTCTGCTCCCAGCTGTGTTAACTTTCCTATTCACCTTCCTTTCTCTCTCACCCCCGCCACCCCCCTCCATTAAAAAAAATCTGTGTTCATTGAACATGCATTGTTTTGTGGAAGGAAGGAAGGAAGGAAGGAAGGAAGGAAGGAAGGAAGGAAGGAAGGAAGGAAGGCATGGATGGATGGAAGGGAGGGGGAAAAGGAAGGGAGGGAAGGAGGAGAGCATGGATGGAAGGGAGGGAGAAAAGAAGGAAGGAAGGATCAAATGGGGAGAAGAAAGGAAACGGAAGGAAGGAAGGAAGGATCAAATGGGAAGAAGGAAGGAAACAGAAGGAAGGAAGGATCAAATGGGAAGAAGGAAGGAAGGATCAAATGGGAAGAAGGAAGGAAACAGAAGGAAGGAAGGATCAAATGGGAAGAAGGAAGGAAACAAAAGGAAGCAAGGAAGGAAATAGAAGGAAGAGTCAAATGGAAGGAAGAAAGGAAAGAAGGCAGGAAGGAAGAAGTGAAATGAGGGAGGGAGGAAGGAAGGATCAAATGGGAGGGAGGAAGGAAGGAAAAGGCAGAAAGGAAGGAAACAGAAGAAAGAGTCAAATGGGAGGGAAGGCAGGAAGAAGGAAGTCAAATGAGGGAGGCAGGTCGGAAAGATGAAAGGGAGGAAGGAAGGATGGGTTAAACGGAAGGAAAGGAAGGAAGGAAGGAGGGAAGAAATATCAAACAAATGAAAGAAGGAAGGAAGGAAGATCAAATGAGAGAGAGGAAGGAAAGAAGGAAGGAAACAGGAAGGGGGAAGGAAGGTTTGACTTTTTCATCGACTTGCTTATTTCCCGTTTATTTACGAGGCTGCAACGTTGGATATAGAAAGAATAACGCAGATGCGATCAGAGACTCACATTTTACGGAACGCAGGGCTCCTGTCTGAAGTATCCACAGGAGATGTTGAAGGTCTGTGAACGGCAGTTGCAAAGTTGCTTCCTAACACTCACTAAACGATTCTTCTTATAGACAACTCATTTGATCAATAAATGTGTGCTACCTGTCGCCGGCAACGATACTGCGAGTTGTCAGTTATTGAATGACATCAAGAAGCCGGCGTTTATGAAAGGATAAATCTAGAATACCATAGGGACCCTTTGTTGTCTTTAAGGAGAATAAATAATATACAGGAAAAACAAGACAGGTGGGAAAAGTCGGGACAATGGAATAGAGGCAGCATCCATTGACTTAACAGGCAGTCCTCACCTTACAGCAGTTTGCTTAGCGACCCTTCAAACAGCACTGGAAAAAGGGACTTTATGACCGTTTTCCACACTTACAATCGTGGCAGCATCCCCATGGTCAAAATCGAAATTCAGACTTGTGGCAACTGGCTCATATTTACGACGGTTGCAGAGTCCCCAGGTCACGTGATCCCCTTTTGGGACTTTCTGACAAGGCCAGATTCACTTAACAACCGTGTGATTCAATTAACAGCTGTAGTTATCCGCTTAATGATGGTGGCAAGAAAAGTCGTACAAAGGGGCAAAGCTCACTTAACAACCGCCTCGCTTAGCAACAGAAATGTGGGGGTTCCCTTGTGGTCATAAGTGAAGGATTATCTGTAACATGAATGGTATTTCTATAAACTAGATCCTCCCGACATTTGTCTTGGATTTCAGATAGAGGTTTTAAGGCATAGGTCTTCAAACGTGATCCTTTTATGATGTGTGGACTTCAACTCCCAGAATTCCTTAGCCAGGCATGCTGGGAGTTGAAGTCCACCAGTCATAAAAGGGCCAAGTTGGAAGACCCCTGACATAATGTGAGGGGGAAATAATGCTAACTCAGAAAGAGCTAAACCAGTGTTTCTCAACCTCGGCCATTTTAAGAGGTGTGGACTTCAACTCCCAGAATTCCTCAGCCAGTGTGCCTATCTGAGGAATTCTGGGAGTTGAAGTCCACCAGTCATCAAAGGGCCAAGTTGGAAGACCCCTGACGTAATGTGAGGGGGAAATAATGCTAACTCAGAAAGAGCTAAACCAGTGTTTCTCAACCTCGGCCATTTTAAGAGGTGTGGACTTCAACTCCCAGAATTCCTCAGCCAGCGTGCCTATCTGAGGAATTCTGGGAGTTGAAGTCCACCAGTCATCAAAGGGCCAAGTTGGAAGACCCCTGACGTAATGTGAGGGGGAAATAATGCTAACTCAGAAAGAGCTAAACCGGTGTTTCTCAACCTCGGCCATTTTAAGAGGTGTGGACTTCAACTCCCAGAATTCCTCAGCCAGCTATGCTTTGTCCCCAACCTGCTCTTCTACCTTGTGGCATCACGTAATGGAGGGGCCTTCAAACTTGGTCCTTTGATGACTTGTGGACTTCAACTCCCAGAATTCCTCAGCCAGGCACTATGGCTGAGGAATTCTGGCAGTTGAAGTCCACAAGTCATCAAAGGGCCAAATATGAAGACCCCTGTTTTAAGGGTTTTCTGGATTTGAACATATACTTTTTTGATGTATTGATTTATAGTACCTAGGCGTTTTTCACACTAACATTTTTATTTTGTCGATTATTAGTTTGCTTGTACCTTAATCTCCTGCTCTTTGTAAAGGGTGCGAGGTAGATTTTAGTAAGAAATAGATAAAATGCGGAATCCACTTTAGAAAATGATTGTGTGTGTGTGTGTGTGTGTGTGTGTGTGTGTTAATGAAAGGAGATATAGGGCTTTAAAAACACATAGGACTTTGCAGTTGCATTTAGCAGCAGGGCTCGTAAATTAGCCAAAATCTCCAAAATTATTTATTTATTAATTTTTGCTTCAGTACTACAAATAGACCTTCTGCATTAATGTAGTGAAAAGGAGAAACTAGTTCATTCTTTTTTTTTTCTTAACCCAAATTGAGTTTATAGCTCATCTGTGCAAAAACCACCTCCTTTTCTCTTGTTTTATTTATATTTATTTAACTCCTTTTGTAGTTCTGGCCGTCTGCTTTAGCATTTGGAGATGGCCTAGCGTTCATGAACACATTTTGTTTTTCAGAAACATCAAGACTGTTTGTCATTTAATACAGCATAATGTTGAAACATGCAGCACCTTTGGTGACTCTAGTGAACCCACTCGATGGATTGTTTGCAGCTGTGCTAAATAACAAACTAGGAAACTACCTTTTAGCCAGAATACTCTTGTTATCCCAAACAATGTGGTTAGATGCATGGTTTAGTGGGTTTTCCCTACCTTGGAAACTGAATGAATGGAATAAATCACAGTTCAGTTAAAAATAAATCAGTGTATCACACAAAAACAGCAGAGCAGTGTAAGAAAACAACTCAACAGATCATGCAATCTGGAACCCCAGTGATAACTATAGTATGGTTTAAGGAAATTTGTCAGTTTCCTTAGAATAATTCCTTAAAAATGATGTTCTGTCCAACACACTTTTGACATGGTAGTCTCTGTATGAGGTTAAGAATATTTTGGAAAGATAAATAAATGTCAGGGTGATTGTTGGTTTCTAAATTACAGAGAGAGAAATAGACAGAGACTGATAGACTGATAGGTAGATGATACATAGCTGATTTATGGATAGTAGATCAATAGTTGATAGGTAGGTGGGTAGGTAGGTTGGTAGGTAGATAGGTAGAGAGAGAAGATAGAGATAGATGACAAGAAAAGATAAAAAGATAGACAGACAGATGATAGATAGATAGATAGATAGATAGATAGATAGATAGATAGATAGATATGTAGATATAGACACACAGAGAGAAATAAAACTAAAGATAGAGAGAGAAAGATAAATAAAATAGATAGGCAGGCAGACAGACAGACATACGTGTGTGTGTGTGTATGTATATGTATGTGTGTGTGTGTGTGTGTGTATATATATATATGTGTGTGTGTAGGTCTTTGGTTATTTCGGTTTTCTCCCACGTAAAATTGGAAGTGTCTTGGCGACGTTTCGACGAAGTCTCATTCGTCATCTTCAGGCTGGTGCTTTCGGCTTCGTGCTTCTAGGAGCAATGTATATACATATACATGCTCCTAGAAGCACGAAGCCAAAAACACCAGCTTGAAGATGACGAATGGGACTTCGTCGAAACGTCGCCAAGACACTTCCAATTTTACGCGGGAGAAAATCCGAATAACCAAAGACAGGCAGGCAGACAGACAGACAGACATATATGCGTGTGTATATATTAGAGAGAGAGGGAGACTGGGAAAGATAGATTAAAAATAGGTAGGGTAAGAGAGTGAGAGAGAGGAGATAGAGACAGATGAGAGAGAAGTAAAAGAGAGAGACAGACAGAGAGAGAAATAAAGATAAAGAGAGACAGGGAAAGATAGATAAACATAGACAGACATCTCAGTGATATCAATAGCAAGAGATTTCTTACAGGAACACGACTAGGGAAGGCTTAAAAAGAAGTCCATGGGAATTAAGCTCCACTGTATTTTGAATTCATGTGTCACAGGTAGAACTTGGGGGGGGGATGTTTCAGTATCATCTTGTGCTTTTTGACCCTCCGATGACTGGAGCTTCTCCAATATGTTCCTAAAATAGTTTTAGCCACCCACAGAACTTGGACAATCATTGGATTGGAGTCATCGCCTTTGGAAATCCTTCTCTGGACCTTTTTGCCTGGGTGGCCTTTCTCCTTAAGGTTTTCAGAAAGCTGCAGAAACAATCATGACAACGTGCCACTGAAGACACACACACACACAGAGAGAGACACACAGAGTTTTGCACCACAGATGGGAGGATTCTGCTTTGTGTCCCTTCCTTCCTTCCGCAACCCAATTGTACCGGTTTCTTTTGATGAGCAGTGAAAAAGCTGGAGAACCCGGACCCTGGGTGCAGAGAGACTAGTTGTCGTTGAAGCTTGAAAAGGTGTGTTAGGAATCTTCTCCTAAGGGTGGATTTCTGCAGATCCCGACTCCGTCTCACATTTCAACTTCCTCTTCTGCGTATTTCTGTATCCTGCACATATTTCCTGACGGTGTGAATAATTAACCAGTGGAACGACCTGCCTCCAGAAGCGGTGAATGCTCCAACGCTGGAAGTTTTTAAGAAGAGATTGGACAGCCATTGGTCTGAAATGGTATAGGGTTTCCTGCCTGAGCAGGGGGTTGAACTAGATGACCTCCAAGGTCCCTTCCAACTCTATTCTATTCTATTCTATTCTATTCATCAGTGGAACAACCTGCCTCCGGAAGTTGTGAATACTCCAACACTGGAAGTTTTTAAGAAGAGACTAGACAGCCATTTGTCTGAAATGGTATAGGGTTTCCTGCCTGAGCAGAGGGTGGGACTAGATGACCTCCAGGGTCCCTTCCAACTTCTTCTTCTCTTTTTCCTCCTCCTCCTCCTCTTCCTCTTCTTCTTCTTCTTCTCCTCCTCCTCCTCCTCCTCCTCCTCTTCTTTTTTCTCCTCCTCCTCCCCTTCTTCTTCTTCTTCTTCTTCTTCTTCTCCTCCCCTTCTTCTTCTTCTTCTTCTTCTTCTTCTTCTTCTTCTTCTTCTTCTTCTTCTTCTTCTTCTTCTTCTTCTTCTTCTTCTTTCCTCCTCCTCCTCCTCCTCCTCTTCTTATTATCATCATCATCATATTATTATTATTATTATTATTATTATTATTATTATTATTATTATTATGTCAAATATCGTGTTGTGTGCCTCAAAATTTTGTGTTAGCTCATTTAAAGCTGTTTGGCTTGTTCGTTCAACGTCTCGGAGGAATTAAAACTTGATTTTTTTTTTCCCCACCCTCCCACCTTGGAATTTGTATTGTACCCCTTAGATTATTGTTGGTTGTGTGTCCCCACCGTCCAGAGATGTCTTGTGAAATTGGGAGAATTCGAGAACCTTTTAAGCTGCAATCCTGACCCTTGGTTTTTTTTTCTTGTTTTTTTTTTCTTTCTGTTCTGAGTTGTTTAGTTTTTGCTTCCTCTCTTAACCACAGGAAATCTCTTCTCTGAAGCTGGGAAAAACTTCTTTGTAACCCCTTCTGATGTAAAACAGACCCTCCTAAATGGCCTCGGGTTTTTTTTGTGAAAGGAGGGTCTACGGTTTCAACAACCCAGCCTCCCTTGCACAAACCACTTAGCCTTTTCATGTAGGTGCCGAAATCCGACAGTTGGTTTCAGTCAAGCTTCACTTGGTCTCACATATTGCAAAAAAATGTGTTTGGTTAAGTTGGGGTGTTTCTCACTGTGGGAAGTCAGGAGATTTTCAGCAAAGCCCCGTCCGGGTTTAGCATCAATCGTGGTCTGTTGCTACTGAATAACAACAACAACAATAATAATTATAAAGTTGGAAGGGACCTTGGAGGTCATCTAGGCCAACCCCCTGCTTAGGCAGGAAACCCTACACTATATCGGACAAATGGCTGTCCAGTCTCTTCTTAAAAACTTCCAGTGTTGGAGCATTCACCGCTTCTGGAGGCAGGTTGTTCCACTGGTTAATTGTTCTCACTGTCAGGAAGTTTCTCCTTAGTTCCAGGTTGCTTCTCTCCTTGAAGAGTTTTCATCTGTTGCTTCTTGTCCTGCCTTCAGGGGCTTTGGAGAGTAGCTTGACTCCCTCTTCTTTGGGGCAGCCCCTCAGATACTGGAAGACTGCTATCATGTCCCCCCTCATCCTTCTCTTCATTAAACTAGACATCCCCAATTTCAGCAACCGTTCCTTATATGCTTTAGCCTCCAGTTCCTTATCATCTTTGTTGCTCTTCTCTGTAGTCTTTCTAGAGTCTCAACATCTTTTTTACATTGGTCGTAAGTTGAGGACTGCCCTGTATTTGTTAATCAAGAAAGCGAAGCATCTGGGTCCTTCAGTTCAGTTCAGCTGACGTGCTGGGGATGAATATTATTAGTTGATCTTTGCTGTCAACTTCCTTTTTCTCTTTGCTTCTGTTTTTCTCTTTTTGTTTTCCATTTCAAATAGGCGTGCATGACTGAACTTTTAAGTAGGATTAGATGCTTAAGCCACAACCTCAGATAAAGAATCAGGAACGGAAAGAGGCAGGGCTTGTTGTTGCATCTCACATTTAATGTGCCTAACAAGCGCCCTCACAGATACTCTTCAACTTATAACTTCATAGACTAGACTAGACTAGACTAGACTAGACTAGAATAGAATAGAATAGAATAGAATAGAATAGAATAGAATAGAATAGAATAGAATAGAATAGAATAGAATAGTTTAGTTATTGGAATATAGAATGGAATGGAATGGAATGAAATAACCAAGTTGGAAGGTACCTTGGAGGTCATCTAGTCCAACCCTCTGCTCAGGAAGGAAACCCTATACCATTTCAGGGAATCACTGCAGTTGTTAAATTAGTAACATGGTTGTTAAGGGGAATTTGGCATCCCCCATTGACTTTACTTGTCAGAAGGTCATAAAAGCGGATCTCGTGACCCCCGGGGACACTGCAACTGTCATAAATACAAGTCAGCTGCCAAGCGTCTGAATTTGGATTGTGTGGCCGTGGGGATGCTGCAACCATCTGAAGTGTATGGTAGGGTTTTCTGCCTGAGCAGGGGGTTGGACTAGATGACCTCTAAGGTCCCTTCCAACAACAACATCATCATCATTATTATTATTATTATGGATCATTGCACAGTCAGCCAGATGTTCAGACTGGATTTGGCATTTTGTCTACCTATCGAATCCTTATCCAGGACCTGGGATAGGCAGTTGTGGATGTTTGATGGTATTACAGATATTGTCGCAGGATGGAAGCGATTCCTAGTAAGGCCGCTTTTTGCAATTGACTAATAGCGAATTTGTCAATGCCGATGATAGTGTCCAATTGGTGCTCCAGTTGTTTTGCCATTGCACTCAAGGCACTTCTTCTTCTTCTTCTTCTTCTTCTTCTTCTTCTTCTTCTTCTTCTTCTTCTTCTTCTTCTTCTTATTATTATTATTATTATTATTATTATTATTATTATTATTTAAGCTTAGAGAGAGGGGGGGGAGGGAGAAATTCAAGCACATTACAAACAGAGGCGGCTTTCTCATGATTTAAGACAAGGAGCCCAAATCTGATCTGGTGGCCCGAAACGTGATAGACAGATGTTCCCTCTCTGGCTTCAACATCTTCTGTTCTCAACCGCCCACAGTTTCGAAAAAACCCTGGATTTCCGTTCTCAAGCATCTGCTCTCTTCTCTTACAGCTGTGTGTTTCCATGGTGTGGTCTCTGGCTTGGGGCAAACGCTTCAAAGCCAGCTCCTAGTTCCCCAGGCTGGTGGTCTTCTTCTTCTTCTTCTTCTTCTTCTTCTTCTTCTTCTTCTTCTTCTTCTTCTTCTTCTTCTTCTTCTTCTTCTTCTTCTTCTTCGATATTCTTCTTCGACATTCTTCATCTCATCCTCCTCCTCCTCCTCTTCTTCTTTGACATTCTTCTTCGACATTCTTGTTCTTCTTCGACATTCTTCTTCATCTCTTCCTCCTCCTCCTCTTCTTCTTCTTCTTCGACATTCTTCTTCATCTCCTCCTCTTCTTTTTCTCATTTTCCTTCTCCTCCTCCTCCTCTTCCTAACAGTCAGAGCAATTAATCAGTGGAACAACCTGCCTCCAGAAGTTGTGGGTGCTCCAACACTGGACATTTTTAAGAAGAGAGTGGACAGCCATTTGTCTTAAATGGTATAGGTTCTCCTGCTTGAGCAGGGGGCTGGACTAGAAGACCTCCAAGGTCCCTTCCAACTTTATTCTATTTTAATATTCCTTCTCCTCTTCTTTCTTCCTCCCCTTCCCCTCTTCTCCCCTCTTCCCCTCCTCCTCCTTCTTCTCCTTCTCCTCCTCTTCCTGACAGTGAGAACAATTATCCAGTGGAACAACCTGCCTCCAGAAGGGGTGAATGCTCCAACACTGGAAGTTTTTAAGAAGAGACTGGACAGCCATTTGTCTGAAATGGTTTAGGGTCTCCTGCCTGAGCAGGGGGTTGGCCTAGATGACCTCCAAGGTCCCTTCCAGCTCTATTCTAATATTCCTTCTACCCCTCTCCTCCTCCTCCTCCTCCTCCTCCTCCTCCTCCTCCTCCTCCTCCTCCCCTCCTCCTCATCTTTAAATGGAGGAATCACTTAGAGGCTATAAACAGTGAGTAAAAGGGACGCCCTTAAGGACATGCTATTTATAACTGGTTGAAATGTCAACTCTTGGTGATGCTTGTTTGTTGAGTAACCCCAGTGAAGCCGCCAGAAATGGTCAAGGGAAGACGCCTCGGCCAGCAGCCTCAAACAACGTTCTCCTTCTGCTTTTGAACCATCAAAAGTCATTTCTTCTTCCCTTAAAAAATGGGGGGGTCCACACACCTATCCGTAGCAACTCAGCGGATGGGTCTTTCTGGCGTTTTACAAGCCTGCAGATTTAGAGACGAAAGAACCGCAGAGCTGGAAAGGGCCCTTGGAGGTCTTCTAGTCCAGCCCCCTCTTCAGACGAACGGTTGTCCAGTCTCTTCTTATTGGCTTATGTATTTAATACGTAAAATACAAAGCGAAATAGAAATCAGAAATGAAGGGAAGGTAAAGGGGAGGGGAGAAGAAAGGGTTTGATACAAGGGGGGAAAAGGCGTTGACTTCTGGCTCTTTTTTTTTTCTTCAAATTTTCCATTTTATTACAATACAATATCCCTCCCTCCCTCCCCCCCCACCCTAACCCCCCCCCACTTCCCAGAGCTGATTACACGCAGTGTTTCCCAAACTTGACAATTTTAAGGCATGAGGACTTCAACTCCCAGAATTCCACAGCCAGCGTTGCTGGCTGTGGAATTCTGGGAGTTGAAGTCCTCATGCCTTAAAATTGTCAAGTTTGGGAAACACTGGCTTACAGGGTTACAAATAAGCAAACAAATCCTAACTAAGCTTATCCAACTATACCAATAACCAAATACTTTAACTCAAATACAAGACAATTTCAAAAAAAACTAAGAACAAAAATAACAATACAGTATAAGCAATTCCCACTTTAAACTATAAGTTATTCAAAAACTAAATGATGCTTTCTAATCCCATATTTATTCTGTACATAATTTATCCACCTTCTCCACACCGAGATGTATCTTTCCTGTGAATGATCCTTCAAATAAGCAGAAATGTTGGCCATTTCTGCTAAATTAGAAACTTTAAATGGCCATTCTTCTATAGTGGGCAAAGAAGCTATCCTCCAATATTGCCCAACCAGTAACCTTGCAGCTGTAATAAAATTCAACATTAAAATAGTTCCTTTAGCATCACAATCTGCAATAATACCTAACAAAAATAATTGTGGTGAAAACTTTCTCTTTCTCTTGAAAACCTTTTGAATGTTCCACCAAATCTTAATCCAAAAAGATTTTATATTTCTACAGACTTCTGACGCTTTTTAGCACAGTACAAGATTAAATTTTGGCTTATACACCTGAATATATAACCAGCCATTTCTAGAACGACAAATCTATCTCACTGACAAAAACTAAAGTCAAAGTTTCGTGTTTTTTTTCCCTTTTCCCCCTTTTACCTCACGCCTTTTTTTCCCCCTCTCTTTTTTGTTTCCTTCATTTCCTATTTCTATTTTGTTTTGTGTTTCACATATTCAATAAATGAGCAAATCCAGCCTCTTCTTAAAAAAACCTCCAGGGATGGCGCAGCCACGACTTCTGGTGGCCAGCTGTTCCACTGGTTCATTGTCCTCCCTCTCAAGGATGTTTCTCCTGAATTCCAGATTGCTTCTCTCCTTGATTAGATTGCATCCATTGCCCCTTCCTTCCTTCCTTCCTTCCTTCCTTCCCTCCCTCCCTCCCTCCCTCCCTCCCTCCCTCCTTCCTTCCTTCCTTCCTTCCTTCCTTCCTTCCTTCCTCTTTCTTTCTTCTCTCTTTGGTCAGTTTCCATAATAAATTCTGATAATATAGTTCACCTTTAGGCAATAGAGCGTCAACAGAAGTCCTCAATTTACAACTGTTCGTTTAGTGACAATTCAAAGTTACAACGGCATTGGAAAAAACTGACTTACGGTCATTTTCACACTTACGACCGTCACAGCGGGCCCCTTGGTCACGTGATCAAAAATCGTGACGCTTGGCAACGGACTCGTATTTATGACGGTGGCCGTGTCCCAGGGTCACGTGACCGATCCTCTTCTATGACCATCTGGCCAGCACAGTCAACGGGGGGGGGGGAATCCAGATTCAATTAACAACCGTTGTTACTAACTTAACAATGACAGAGATTTCCTTAACTCCTGTGGCCCAAAAGATTGTATAAAAGGGGGAAAATTCACCTAATAACTGTCTCACTTAGCGACAGAAACGCTGGGCTCAGTTGTGAACGTAAGCTGAGGACTACCTGTATTTCTGTTTAGGGTCTCCTTCACCCCCCCCCCACCTTCAAGCAATTTTAAGCCCTGGATGGTTTGTCGTTCTGACGTTACTAGAAACCATGTATTCTGCACCCACTTTACTTCTTCAAGCAAATCCTAGAAACTAAACTAAAAATAAAAAAACAATTTTTCTTTCTTTTTGTTTCTTCCTTCCCTTCTTCCTCCTTTCTTTCTTTCTTTCTTTCTTTCTTTCTTTCTTTCTTTCTTTCTTTCTTTCTTTCTTCTCTCTTTCTATTTCTTTCATATATATATATATATATATATATATATATATATATATATATATATATATATATCTTTTTGTTTCCTTCCTTCCTTCCTTTATTTATTTTTGTATTTCTTTATTTCTCTCTTCTCTTTCTATTTCTTTCTTATCTATATCTATCTTTCTTTTTGTTTCCTTCCTTCCCTCCTTCCTGTTCTTTCCTTCCTTCCTTCCCTCCCTCCCTCTCTCTCCTTCCTTCCTCCCTCCCTCTCTCCCTCCATCCCCTCCCTCCTCCCCTGAGTGACTTTGGGCCAGTCAGCAGGAGAGAAGGGGATCTAATAAATAAAATGAAAAAGTAGGAATAAGGAAGGGTGACATTGGATGATAAAACAAGACCCATAAGGTTGAAAGAAATATTCTCCTCTATCTCTCCTCAAATACGATGGGATCTCCTTTTAACTTCTACAGTTTAAAAAAAAAAAATTACACACCCAGGACTTGAAATAGTTGAAATTCATCTTTCCATGAGGTTTCCCTCTCGGTAAAGAAGCCTTGCTTCGAAGGAGCTGCTTTGAACCAATGGGAAATTTATACCCTTGCGTAAAGAAAGAGCTAGTCCATTTCCCTAATGGAATATGCAACTCGAAGATAATCCTACATCTAAGGACTTGAGACATTTATATACTTAGAATGCCGACTTTATCTCTAAATGGTTTTATCTGTAGAGGGGGATTATCTCCTGCTGTGTAAGCGCAACAACACGCACAAGCACACACTCCCACACAGGCCGAATTTAAGCTGGTAGATTTCATGGGCTAAAAGATGGGGTTTTGGGGGGGGGACTCTTTCTCCTCCTCCCCGCTCAAAAAAAACAAAACAAAAACAAGAGCCAGCCTGTAAATTATACCTGTGTGTGGGCAAGAAAAGACCGCTTTTTGGGGAAGAAAACAATTTAGTGAGTGAATTGTAAGACATTGTAACATTAGTGTGTGTGTGTGTGTGTGTGCGCACGCGCGTGCGTGCGTGCGCGTGCAGCTGGCTGGCCTCTTCGCTAAGGCGGGACTAGAATTCACAGTCTCCATACAATTGATAGACTGCACTGTTTCTCAGCCTTGACCATTTTAAGGCATGTGGACTTCAACTCCCAGAATTCCACAGCCAGCATTGCTGGCTGTGGAATTCTGGGAGTTGAAGTCCACATGCCTTAAAATGGTCAAGGTTGAGAAACACTGTGATAGAGAGTCACCCAGCTGACTTTCATGCCTCATGCAGAACTAGAACTCCTCACCTCCTGGTGATTGGCCGAAAATCACCCTGCCAGATTTCATGCCTAAGGCGGAACTAGAATTCACCGCCTCTGGGGATTGACCCAAAGTCACCCAACCAGCTTACATGCCTACGGCGGAACTAGAACTCACTGTCTCCTGGGGATTGACCCAGTCACCCAACCAGCTTACATGCCTAAGGCGGAACTAGAACTCACCGCCTCCTGGTGATTGACCCAAAGCCACCCAACCAGCTTTCGTCCATGCCTAAGGCAGAACTAGAACTCACCGTCTTCTGGTTTCGAGGCCAGCACCTTAACTGCTAAACCAAACTGGCTTTCAACTTATGCAATGTACTTGTTAATGTCTTGATTTACACTGCATAAATTGAAAGCCGGTTTGGTCTAGCGGTTAAGGTGCCGGCCTAGAACACCAGGCGATAGGGAGTTGCAATTCCATCTTAGGCACGTATGCTGGTTGGGTGGCTTTAAGGCACCTCCTCCATCAGCGTCCCTCCCTTCTGCGAAAGACAGCTCAAAAGCGCATTTCTCTTTCACGCGCGAGGGAAGATAATAATAATAAAGTTGGAAGGGGCCTTGGAGGTCATCTAGTCCAACCCCCTGCTCAGGCAGGAAACCCTATACCATTTCAGACAAATGGCTGTCCAGTCTCTTCTTAAAAACTTCCAGTGTTGGAGCATTCACCGCTTCTGGAGGCAGGTTGTTCCACTGGTTAATTGTTCTCACTGTCAGGAAGTTTCTCCTTAGTTCTGGGTTGCTTCTCTCCTTGATGAGTTTCCATCCGTTGCTTCTCGTCCTGCCTTCAGGCGCTTTGGAGAATAGCTTGACTCCCTCTTCTTTGGGGCAGCCCCTGAGATATTGGAACACTGCTCTCCTGTCCCCCCTTGTCCTTCTCTTCATTAAACTAGACAGACCCAATTCCAGCAACCGTTCCTTATATGTTTTAGCCTCCAGCCCCCAGATCATCTTTGTTGCTCTTCTCTGCACTCTTTCTAGAGTCTCAACGTCTTTCTTTATATCCTGGAGGTTAAAACCTTTGCATTCCTAGCACTAATTTCGGCACACGCTTAATATTTCGAATACCCAAACGCCTCTTTTTTTCTACCCGTCATTTATTTTCCACGAAGGCAGAATTCAATTCCTTCAACTCCGGGCACTCTGCTCTATTTGCGTTCGGTTTGCTTGAGCGGGTCTAAACTTGATGGTAAAATTGAGGTCTTAAATGCCAAGAAAATGCTGAATTCACCTGAAAGGAGACATTAAGAAACAGGAGCAAAAGCTGTGAACTGCATTCTCTCTCGGTCTGCCGTTCTTATTACTGGGCACCTCATTTAGCAGCTATTCCCAAATTAATTTTGCAGAAAGCCACTTGGCTGCAACAAGAATGGATACAACAAAAACAAGCGTCTGTTTTTGTTTTTGTATTTTATTTTATTGCTAAGGAAGAAGAAGAGCTAAGTTGCTACCTTATATAAAAAATAAACCAATCCATAATCACTTTGATGATGAAAGGGCGGAATGCACATGGGTGAAAAACAATTTCAGGCATTCTGAGGCTAGCGCCTTAGCAGGAAACTCACAGGAGTTTGGAGAACAAATAGTTTAAATTAATAAGAACAAGCCCTCCTCCCTTCTAGCACTGATGGTGTTACCTAGTTTGGTAATGAAAAGTTTGCAAGAATAGAATAGAATAGAATAGAATAGAATAGAATAGAATAGAATAGAATAGAATAGAATAGAATAGAATAGAATAGAATAAAATAGAATAGAATAGAATAGAATAGAATAGAATACGGAATGGAATGGAAAATATGGAATGGAATAGAACAGAATAGAAAATATGGAATAGGATAGGATAGAATGGAATAGAATAGAAATGGAATGGAATAGAATAGAATAGAATAGAATAGAATAGAATAGAATAGAATAGAGTAGAATAGAAAATAAGGAATAGAATAGAATAGAATAGAATAGAATAGAATAGAATAGAAAATATGGAATGGAATAGAATAGAAAATATGGAATAGAATAGAATAGAATAGAATAGAATAGAATAGAAAATATGGAATGGAATAGAATAGAAAATATGAAATGGAATAGAATAGAATAGAATAGAAAATATGGAATAGGATAGAATAGAACAGAACAGAACAGAGCTGGAAGGACCTTGGAGGTCTTCTAGTCCATCCCCCTGCTTGAGCAGGAGAACCTGTACCATTTCAGATAAATGACTATCCAGCCTTTTCTTAAAAACCTCCAGTGATGGAGCGCCCACGATTTCTGGAGGCAATCTTCCCTGTCAGGAAGTTTCTCCTTAATTCCAGGTTGCTTCTCTCTTTGGTCAGTTTCCACCCGTTGTTTCTCGTCCTTCCCTCTGGGGCTTTGGAGAATAACATGACCCCCTCTCATGTATTCTCTGCACATCCCTGGTCCACAGAGGCTGACATACGCAACGTTTTCTCCTGAAAACCCATGAGAAACTCCTTTTTTAAAAAAATAAAACAAAATAAAGACGCCCAAAAAATATCCAGCAACAAGGAGGGCAGGTTCAGAGGTTTTTGTGGGTTCAGATTTCCCGCCGCGACGGCCTTTGCCTTGTGTTTGTTTCCCGCTGGGGCTCCAAGCCTAGGGGAGCAGGGAGTTGTCACAAAGTGGTAGGTATCACAAAGGGTAGGAAAGACCTTTCGTTCCAGTCAGATATTTCCGCCTCTCCCGTGTATTAGCTTTTCTCAGCAAGGGAAGGAGCATTGCCAATTACCAGCCTCCAGTTCTGATAGTAGCTTTTATTTAGGATGCTGTAAAAATAGTCATTTCTCAGCTCATAAAATGGCCTCCGCCTCATTTTCTCTGCAGTGGGTTTTCCGATGGAATAACTGGCTCTGTCTGGGTTGTTGTCTATGCGTGTGTGTGTGTGTGTGTGTTTGTGTGTGTGTGTAAGGGGATACAGAAAAGCCAAAAGACGCTTCCCTGCCTGGTGTATTTTATGTGCCAAAATAAAAGACACGCCGTTTTTTACGAATTTTATGAGGTTTTTATTTCACCGTCTGTGTGTGCCGGGTAACGTTCTTTTTGTGCTGCTCAGCTGTCCTTGAGTATCGTTCTGTCCCACCAGCTGCCTAGAATATTCTTCAATTTGGAAAGGTGAGGGATGTGGAAGGATTTTACCGAAAAAGAAATAAAAGAATGTAGAGATTGGGGAGCTGTCCTTTCGACATTTGCCGGAAGTGAGGATGAATTTGATACGGGGCTATTATAAAACCATGTGTTTGAAGGCATCTCAAGAGCTTCCAGGCAACAGTTGTTCCAGCTTGCCCATTTTCCTATTCTGAGGTAGAAAGGGGGAGAGTTTGATCTCTCTTTTTTTGTAAAGATCAGATCCCCAAAATTTCTCCCTTTGGTTTAGAGCAGGGCTTTTCAACTTTTTCACCCATTGTACCACTTTTAGGATATGGTAACATTTGAGTACCACCAGTCGTCTAGCAAGGTGTCAAAAACTTGGAAAATAGCTTGACTCCCTCTTCTTTGGGGCAGCCCCTGAGATACTGGAAGGCTGCTATCATGTCCCCCCTTATCCTTCTCTTCATTAAACGAGACATACCCAATTGCATCAGCCTTTTCTTATATGCTTTAGTCTCCAGTCCCCTGATCATCTTTGTTGCTCTTCTCTGCACTCTTTCTAGAGCATTGGTTCTCAACCTGTGGGTCGGGACCCCATTTGGGGTCGAATGACCATTTCACAGGGGTCGCCAAACAACGCAGTCCGCCATTTTTTTCCCCCTTTTCCTTAGCTGTGCTACTCCCTTTTATTCTATTGGCTTTTGAAAGACAATAGAAGAGACTCTCTTGAATAGAGTCTAATTCTATTGGCTTTCCAAAGCCAATAGGAATTGTCCAGGCTGTCTCTGCCCCGCTGAGCCCACCAAAAGTCCCATTCTGCAAACGGTGCTGCACCAGTTACGACTGGTTGAGTAGTCCTCGACTTACGACCGATTGGGGGTCGCGGCATTAAAAAGATTGAGAATCACTGTTCTAGAGTCTCAACATCTTTTTTACATCGTGGTGACCAAAACTGGATGCCGTATTCCAACTGTGGCCTTACCAAGGCATTATAAAGTAGTATTAACACTTCACGTGATTTTGATTCTATCCCTCTGTTCATGCAGCCTAGCACTGTGTTGGCTTTTTTGGCAGCTGCAGCACACTGCTGGCTCCTATTTAAGTGATTGTCCACTAGGACTCCGAGATCCCTCTCACAGTTACTACTATTGAGCAAGGTACCCCCTATACTATACCTGTACATTTGCATTGAAAGTGTTTTGTGATGACTCTGAAACTGCTCGATATTTTTGTTCAGCGTTGGGAAGCCCCAGCTTTTTGGAACCTGGTTTAATTTCTGCTGTCGGAAGAAGGTTTTCTCTGAGCGAGAACACTTAACTGGCAAAGAGGCAACCGAGCGCCTGGTTTTAGAAAAGATTAACTCAGATCCTCCTTTTCTTTCGCACAAAGCTTCCTTTCCAGAGCTTCTGTTTTATATACACGTTGTTTAAATATTTACACAGGTTGAGCCACGTTGTCTGTGTTGGCAACATTTGCCTCTGCCCTTTCGCACCAGCAAAAACAAGAATGGCTTGTGTGTCTTCACTTCACTTCGCCCAGCAGCTTTATGGCGCACACGCAAGCCCGTGGTGTTTATTTTAGCAAAGAGGCAACAGAGCAGGGATTTATATGCAAGGCGGGTTGGTGCGCCTAGGAAAACTTAAAAGCGATGCTTGGACGAGTCAGCAGAAGACAAAGCAACGGTGAAGCTCTCCCTTCCAACTATTTTTCTTTTTAAAGGCCTGATCCGGTTAATACAGTGGTTCTCAACCTTTTTAATGCCGCGACCCCCAACCGGTCGTAAGTCGAGGACTACTCAACCGGTCGTAAGTCGAGGACTACTCAACTGGTGCAGCACCGTTTGCAGAATGGGACTTTTGGCAGGCTCAGCAGGGCAGAGACAGCCTGGACAATTCCTATTGGCTTTTGAAAGCCAATAGAATTAGACTCTATTCAAGAGAGTCTATTCTATTGGCTTTCCAAAGCCAATAGAATAAAAGGGAGTAGCACAGCTAAGGAAAAGGGGGGGAAAATGGCGGACTGCGTTGTTTGACGACCCCCGTGAAATGGTCGTTCGACCCCAAATGGGGTCCCGACCCACAGGTTGAGAACCACTGGGTTAATAAAACAAGCAAACAAACATACGTTGAATGGATTCTGTGTCCCTGTAAGTTGGAAGGTTACAGAAAAATACGTAGATTGTTATAGCAATAGCACGTAGATTTATAGGCCGCTTCACAGGGCTTTACAGCCCCTCTCTAAGCGGCTTACAGAGTCAGCATATTTGCCCCCAACAATCTGGGTCCTCATTTTACTGACCTTGGAAGGATGGAAGGCTGAGTCAACCTTGAGCCCCATCAGGATCGAACTCCAGACTGTGGGCAGAGTTTGCCTGCAATACTGCATTCTAACCACTGGGCCATCAGGGAGGGAGGGAGGGAAGGAAGGAAGGAAGGAAGGAAGGAAGGAAGGAAGGAAGGAAGGGCAATAAGAATAGCACTTAGACCAGTGGTTCTCAACCTTTCTAATGCCGTGACCCCATAATACAGTTCCCCATGTTGTGGTGACCCCCAAGTGGTGTGGCCACCAATAAGAGGGAGTAGGACAGCTAGGGAAAAGGGAAAAAAATGGCGGACAGCGTGGTTTGGTGACCCCCGTGAAATGGTCGTTCGACCCCAAATGGGGTCCCGACCCACAGGTTGAGAACCACTGACTTAGACTTATATACGCCTGGCTGGAGGAATTCTGGGAGTTGAAGTCCACAAGTCATAAAAGGGCCAAGTTTGAAGACCCCTGGTTTATATAGTGCCTAAACTTTAGACTTTATGATTTATTACACCCGATTTTATTATATCAGGATTGAATCACCGAATTTTTAAGGATGACATAAATATCCTCATATTTTAAACAATGGAGTAAATGAGAGCCATTTACATTCAAAAATGTTTTAGTTTCTGCTGGAACTGATATTAATAATAGTAATAATCTGAATGTGAGAATGTTTTGCAGCTGTTATATTTGAAATAGGGTTATAGTAGTTTTGGGGGGTCCTGGGTCTGTTGCAACGTCAAACAATTGTCAAGTGACCGATGGTAATTAGAGGAGTACATATAGTTATTGTTGTTTTGTAGGTGGAATTTCCTGTATTCTAAACTCGCTACTGAGGTCCGTTGGTAGGGAACGCATGAAGCCAATAACTTCAATGGCTTGGCTAGCTAATTTTTTTTGTTTGTTTGATTTTAGCTAATTGAGGAACCCATTGGTCTTCGGCCAGATCATCTTCGGCTTACGACCATGATGGGGCCCAAAATTTCTATTGCTACGCGAGACATTTGTTGAGTTTTGTCCCATTTTACAATCTTTCTTTTGGAATGGAATGGAATGGAATGGAATGGAATAGATATTGGAGAATAAAATAGAATAGGAATGGAATGGAATGGAATGGAATGGAATGGAATAGAATAGAATAGAATAGAATAGAATAGAATAGAATAGAATAAAAAACATGGAATAGAATAGAATAGAATAAAAGATACAGAATAGAACAGAACAGAACAGAACAGAACAGAATAGAATAGAAAATATGGAATAGAATAGAAGATATAGAATAGAATAGAATAGAATAGAATAGAATAGAATAGAATAGAATAGAATAGAATAGAATAGAATAGAATAGAATAGAATATATAATAATAGAATAGAATAAAAAACATGGAAAGGAATAGAATAGAATAGAATAGAATAGAATAGAATAGAATAGAATAGAATAGAATAGAATAGAATAGAATAGAATCTGGAAGGGACCTTGGAGGTCTTCTAGTCCAGCCCCCTGCTCAAGCAGGAGAACCATCTCAGACAAGTGATTTTCTAGCCTCTTCTTTAAAATCTCCAGTGATAGAGCGCCCACGATTTCTGGAGACAACTTCTGTTCCACCGGTTAATTGTCCTCACTGTCAGGAAGTTTCTCCTTAATTCCAGGTTGTTTCTTGTCCTACCCTTTCTAAGTGAATTCCTCCAGTTGTTAAATTAGTAACACGGTGGTTAAGTGAATCTGGCTTGCCCATTGACTTTGCTTGTCAGAAAGTCTCAAAAGAGGATTGCAGGACCCCAGGGAACACTGCGACTGTCAACACCTGTGAGTCAGTTGCCAAGTGCCCGAATTTTGATCGCACTGCGACAGTCGTACGTGTAAAAACGGTCCGAAGTCCCCTTTTGGGGTGGTGTTGTAACTTTGGACAGTCACTAAATAAACTGCTTCAAGTACAGGACTACCTGTACACTTGCCTGTGTTCTCAACAACTTGTGAGTCAGCTTTGTGTTTTGTCTGACAACGGTCGATGTAGACTTTTCAGCCTGTTGTTGACGTTGGCTTCGACCCCTCGTTGGATTCCATCTTCTGGGTTCCTCCATAGTCTTTTTGTTCCCACCAGCCTATCTGCCTGTTGGTCTATGGAGAGTCTCCGTCATCCAGGTCCTGGTTGTCCCAAAGATGCTTTTTCAAGAGGCAACTGGACCTTCTTATTTTTCTTTGAAGATGTTTCGCTCGTCATTCCAGAAGCTCCTTCAGCTCTGATAGGATGGTGGGGAATGGATACTTCATTAACGCATGACACAACATAGGAGAACAAGCCCATCAGGACAAGAGTCAGTAGTCCTTCTGCATTTAAAAGACAAAGGCCGCTCTTTTGAAGACAGCAAAGTCCACATTTTGGACAGAGAGGACTACTGGTTTGAAAGAGGGGTCCAAGAGGACATCTAGGTCAAAACTGAACAGCCCTCCCTCAATAAAAGAAGATGGATATGACATCATCTATCTCCAGTCTACAAAACAATCCTTTCAGCAGTCCCAAGAAGACTCCATATCCATTTGCACCACTCAGGTGACCCAGAGGACACAGGTCAACCTCCAGGTGGCCTCAACGACTCTCCAAAAGAAGGCAAATGACCAGCTGTCTGCAAGGAATATAAATCATCTATCTCCAGTCAACAACAGAGTCCTTTCAGCAGTCCCAAGAAGGCTCCACACCCATTTGCACCATGCAGGTGACCCAGAGGACATAGGTCAACCTCCCGGTGGCCTCAACGACTCTCTAAAAAAGAAGGCAAATGACCAGCTGTCTGCAAGGAATATAAATATAAATCATCTACCACCAGTCAAGAAGAAAGTCCTTTCAGCAATCCCAAGAAGGCTCCACACCCATTTGCACCACGCAGGTGACCCAGAGGACACAGGTCAACCTCCCGGTGGCCTCAACGACTCTCTAAAAGAAGGCAAATGACCGGCTGTCTGTAAGGAGTATAAATCCTTCCGTTCCCCACAATCCAGTCCGAGCTGAAGAAGCTTCTTGGACGAAACGTCTTCAAAGAAAAACAAAGGAAGTTCAGTGGCCTCTTGAAAAAAGCACCTTTGGGATAGCTGCCTGTTTCTGCAACCTCTTCAAGGCCCTTGTGAGTCAGGAGCCTTCAATCTCCTGGAAACTACACCGCAGAGTTCCACATTCAAGCCACGTTCAAGTGAATAGAAAGCAAACAAACACCTGGAGGTGTGCGAAGCCCGAAGAAAAATCAAAGATTCTGGCACCTACTTGAGAATGCAAAGGAATACTTTGCTCCATCTCCTCCGCAGCCTATGAAGGTGCCGTTCCCAACCCATTTATATTAATGAACATCCAAAAGGTGTCTTACAAACTTTTCAAGGAGAGGTTTGTTTGCTTTCCTATTTACCTTTTGGGGCTTTTTTTTGGAAAAGCTCAAACCTACCTCCTACTGCCAAAATCCTTCTGAAGGTAAACAAAAAAAAAACACTGTGCCAAAGCAAAGCGAAGAGAGAGAGAGAGAGAGAGAGAGAGAGAGAGAGAAAATAAATAAATACAGCAGTTGGTTCTTCTTATAAAAGAAGATTTGGCTGCAGGTTCATTTTAACGAGTATAATTTTAAGTTTTCCACCTGGCCAGGAAATAAATGAATGAAGGAATGGAATGAATGAAGGAATGAATGAGCGAGTGAATGAATGAATGTTTACTTCTGTTCTGAAGCATCTCTAGAAATCAAAAAATAGATCACTGTTTACAGTTCCAAAATACTCTACAGATAGTCCTTGACATATGACCACCATTGAGTCCAACATTTATGTTGTTAGGTGAGACATTGGTTAACAAAGTTTTGACCCATTTTACAACCTTTCTTGCCATCGTTGTTAAGTGAATCGCTTTGCTTGGTAAGTTAGTAAACTGGTTGTTAAGTAAATCCAGCCTCCCCCGTTGACTTTGCTGGTCAGAAGGGGATCACATGATCTGGGGACACTGCTGTGGTCAGTTGCCAAGTGGACCCTGGGGAGGCTGCAAAGGTCGTAACTGTGAAAAACGGTCTTAAGTTGCTTTTTTCCAGTGCCGTTGTAACTATGAACGGTCAATGGAATGGAGTGGGATGGAATAGAAAATATGGAATGGAATGGAATAGAACAGAAGATATAGAATAGAATAGAACTTATTTTATTTATTACTTTACTTTATGTGAACTGAAGTTTGCATTATTTGATTTGATTATTTGATTTATTTTTACTTTATTAATTTATTTTATTTATTATTTTTATTTTATTTAGGTTAACTCAAGTTACATTATTTGATTTGATTATTTTATTTTATTTATTGTCTTGCTTTACTTTATTTGGGTTAACTTACGTTACGTTATGTTATTTTATTTGTTATTTTACTTCATTTTATTTAGGTTAACTTAAGTTGTATTGTTTGATTTTATTTTATTATTTTATTTTATTTATTATTTTACTTTATTTTATTTAGGTTAAGTTACATTATTTTGTGAACTTAAATGGACTCCAGAAGATGGTAGAGGACAGGAAGACCTGGAGGAATGTTGTCCATGGGGTCGCAATTAACAACAACAACACATTATTTGATTTGATTATTTTGTTTTATTTTATGTAGGTTAACTTATGTTACATTATTTTATTTTATTTATGATTTTACTTTATTTTATTTAGGTTAACTTAACTTACATTATTTGATTTGATTATTTTATTTTATTTATTGCTTTATTTTATTTAGGTTAACTTATGTTATTTTACTTTGTTATTTTACTTCATTTTATTTAAGTTAACTTAAGTTGCATTATTTTATTTGATTTTATTATTTGATTTTATTATTTTACTTTATTTTATTTAGGTTAACTTAAGTTACATTATTTGATTTGATTATTTTATTTATTATTTTGCTTTATTTTATTTAGGTTAACTTATGTTATTTTAGTTTGTTATTTTACTTCATTTTATTTAGGTTAACTTAAGTTGCATTATTTTATTTGATTTGATTATTTGATTTTAATATTTTACTTTATTTTATTTAGGTTAACTTAAGTTACGTTATTTGATTGGATTGATTTGTTTTCTTTATTATTTTACTTTATTTTATTTAGGTTACTTTACTATTTTGTTTTGCTTTGTTAGTTTATTTTATGAGTTTACTTTTATTATTTTTGTATTGTTTCGTTTTATTATTACTTTACTTCGTTTATTATTTTACTTTGTTTTATTATTTCAGCTAAGGAGGCCCGTTGTGCAGTCCCGTACGTCAGGTCTGATTTTTCTCTCCCAGCTGCTGGGGAACCAGACAGCTGAACTGGGCTGTGTTGGGACACATAACCATTTAAATGGATTTGTTATGTCAGCGCTGATGAGCCCTTTGTGAGAAGTGACAGGGTGATTCCATTGTTCTCCACTTTCCCAGACTTTCTTTGGAACAACGGGGAGCCCCCCCCCATGTAGCTAAGTTGTTGATGAAGCAGACATTCATACAGATGGACAGAATTGGGGAGGGGGAGAGAGAGGTGGGGAAAAAAGGCAAGGCAGATGGAAACCCCACAGAAAGAAAGCTTCTAGGATAGTTTGGGGAGAAAAAAGGAGCTTGACAAAAAAAAAAACAAAATGAGCAGCTGGGGGAACTAAAGAAAAGAATCACCACGAACTGCCCCAGGCTTTGAAAACTACCATGGATGGAAGGTGGTTGAACTTCACATGGCGGTCCAAAGCCCCGGAAGGCAGGACAAGAAGCAACGGATGGAAGCTCACCAAGGAGAGAAGCAACCTAGAACTAAGGAGAAACTTCCTGACAGTCAGGACAGTCAGTCAGTGGAATGGCTTGTCTTCAGAGGTTGTGGGTGCTCCATCACTGGACGCTTTCAAGAAGAGACTGGACAGCCATTCTGGAATGGTAGAGGGCAAGGGTAGGCCACCTTGGCTCTTTTATGACTCATGGACTTCAACTCCCAGAATTCCTGAGCCAGCCATGCTGACGGGAAAGGGAGAGGTTTCCATGCTGGCTCAGGAATTCTGGGAGTTGAAGTCCACGAGTCATAAAAGAGCCAAGGTGGCCTACCCCTGGTCTAGGAGGCTCACCACTTAGAACAGGAGGGGTAGGCCACCTTGGCTCTTTTGTGACTCATGGACTTCAACTCCCAGAATTCCTGAGCCAGCATGGGGGAACTATGGCCCCTTCATGACTGGTGGACTTCAACTCCCAGAATTCCTGAGTCGGCCATGCTGAGGGGAAAGGGAGAGGTTTCCAAGCTGAGCTATGCTGGCTCAGGAATTCTGGGAGTTGAAGTCCACGAGTCATAAAAGAGCCAAGGCTGCCTACCCGTGGACTAGGCCTACCAGTTTCTGATAAGCTACTCCTGTCAGGCTTAATAGACTAGGCCAGGGGTAGGCAACCTTGGCTCTTTTATGACTCGTGGACTTCGACTCCCAGAATTCCTGAGCCAGCCATGCTGAGGGGAAAGGGAGAGGTTTCCATGCTGGCTCAGGAATTCTGGGAGTTGAAGTCCACGAGTCATAAAAGAGCCAAGGTGGCCTACCCCTGGTCTAGGAGGCTCACCACTTAGAACAGGAGGGGTAGGCAACCTTGGCTCTTTTGTGACTCATGGACTTCAACTCCCAGAATTCCTGAGCCAGCATGGGGGAACTATGGCCCCTTCATGACTGGTGGACTTCAACTCCCAGAATTCCTGAGTCGGCCATGCTGAGGGGAAAGGGAGAGGTTTCCAAGCTGAGCTATGCTGGCTCAGGAATTCTGGGAGTTGAAGTCCACGAGTCATAAAGGAGCCAAGGTGCCTACCCCTGGTATAGGGTCTCCGGCTTGAGCAGAGCTGGACTAGAAGACCTCCAAGGTCCCTTTCCACTCTGTTACTCTGTTCTTATGGATTATTCTGAAATATATGGTATGGGGCTACGTTTAAGCAGATTCATAGCCCAAGGTTTCCATTCCACCAAAGGAATTGAGGTAACAGTCCAAAAGAAACCCCAAAGTGCTTTTCCAAAAGGCAACTGGATTTCCTGGATTTTGGTCTTCCCCCTCCCCTTGAAAACATTTCGCTTCTCATGCAAGAAGCTTCTTCGGTTCTGATTAAATGGTGGGGTATGGAACTGAAGAAGTTTCTTGGATGAGAAGTGAAATTTTTCCAAGGAAAAAAAACCCAAGAGAGTCCAGTTGCCTTTTGGAAAAGAATATCTGAGACTTTTCCTTTTTCCTTTCCTTTCCTTTCCTTCCCTTCTTCATCCATTTACTCCCTTCCCTTCCCCATCCATTTACTTTCTTTCCTTTCCTTCTTCATCCATTTACTCCCTTCCCCATCATTCACTTCCTTTCTTCATCCATTTACTTCCTTCCCTTCCCTTCTTCATCCATTTACTCCCTTCCCCATCCATTTACTTCCTTTCCTTTCCGTCTTTATCCATTTACTTCCGTCTCTTCCCTTCTTCATCCATTTACTTCCTTCCCTTCCCCATCCATTTACTTCCGTCTCTTCCCTTCTTCACCTATTTACTCTCTTTCCTTCTCCATCCATTTACTTCCTTCCTTTCTTTCCCTTCCCTTCTTCATCCATTTCCTTTCCTTCTTCATCCCTTTACTTCCTTCCCTTCCCCTTCCTCTTACTTTGACTTTATTTCATTTTGTTTCATTTTATTTATTATTGTTTTCCTCCTCCCCTTCTTCTCAGATTCAGGATGATTAGAATAGGAAGTTGACAAACTCAAGACTGCGGCAGTTGTGTTAAAAATCACAGCAGACGGCAATTAACAACATGGAAGCCAGCTGCTGATCTGGCCAGATAGTTCTTCATGGGGAATTCCACTTCAAGAATTGTTTCTGCAGATGCAACGCTTAATACTTCAAGGGGAGAGGGGGGGGTCTGAAGTATTCATTCAGATGGCTGAAAAGGCTTCTTAGCCAGCAATCTGAGGCCTGCGTTTCCTTAAAAAAAGGGAGGGATTGGGGATTATCAGGGGGGGGGCTTATGTGCCAGTTAGGATTTAATTTCCCATTTAAGAACGAAAAAGGAAAAACTGGAATTGTGCACAAATGTGATTTTGAGGCTTTTTAGTTTTACCTTCTTGAGGGCTTTATAGGTGCCTCTGAGTTATCGTGAGTTAAGATGGGCAGCCATCTTTTTACTTATAAGATAGAGAGGTGGTGGGTGGGAGGGTGGATGGATGGATGGATGGATGGATGGATGGATGGATGGATGGATAGATAGATAGATAGATAGATAGATAGATAGATAGATAGATAGATAGATAGATAGATAGATAGATAGATGAGAGAAAGATAGATTAGAGAGAAAGAGATAGATAGACAGACAGACAGAGACAGACAGACAGACAGACAGACAGACAGACAGACAGACAGATAGATAGATAAAAATAGAGATGGACAGGCAGATGGAGAGAGAGATGAGAGATGATAAATGGTGATGGATGGATGGACGGACGGGCAGAGACAGAAAAAGGTTGATAGAAATAGAAACACAGGCAGATGGAGAGAGAGAGATGATAGATGGTTAGAGATGGATGGATGGATGGATAGATAGATAGACAGACATAGATATGAGATAGATAGAGATAGATAGATTGTAAGTCAAGGACTGACTTACTTGGACTTCCATTGGACAGCCATTTGTCCATGGAAAGGGTAAGCGGGTTGGACTAGCAGACCTCTAAGGTCCCCTCCAGCCCTAGGATAGATGGATGGATGGATAGATAGACAGAGATAGATAGAGATAGGATTCTATGACTCCTAAACAGGACAGTTCAATTCGGTTGTTTGTCGAATCGATTTGTTATTAGCTGCCCATCTCAACCATCCCTCTATTTTTTATTTTCTTTTCGGTTACTTTCTCTTTTATCTTTAAGTAAAAACTTTAATAAAGTTGCCTTTTTTAAAAAACAAAACAGCTACTGCTGTCTCGACCAAAGAATTAGCTGGTGTGTTTTAGCTTGTTTGTTTATATAGCCATCTCTCCAGCTAACACTCTGTTCCTTCCTTCCTTCCTTCCTTCAAATTCACCTAGCAGACGAAAAATCAAAATATTTAAAGTAAGGGATTCAGGCAAAGACCAAGATTATTATTTTTTTAGAGTGCCTTAATTTGGATCATTTTGAGTAAACAAACATCGGTTGCAGCTAAGGGGAATCTAAACTTTTGCATCGTTAAAGTTGTGCAATCCTCAAAAAGGTGTTAACCTAGTAAAATCTACTAGAAAAAGGCATTCCGAAGGAGGGGGTTTTCTGGCTTGGAGTAAAGGAGAGTGGCTGGTGAATGGTGAATTTTTTAAAAAATGAATAAATGCAGATATGTGCATGAAATTATTTTGGCCTAGATCAGCATTGGTCAACCTGCTCCTTTTCCCCTGCTAGAATTCCTTCATTTCTTTGCAGAGACCTTGCAATGTCCATCTTCTTAGGGTTGCAATCTACTATCTATAGAAGGCACCAGAGTTAGTTGTGGGGCTGATCCTTACCCTAATATGGTAAATTAAATAGAATAGAAATCATTGAGAGAATGTAGTATGAAGTTGGGCCTAATGGTTAAGGCAGCAGTCTAGAAAGTGGGTAGACCTTGAATTCTAGTTCCATCTGTCGTTGGCTCACTCACTCTCTTTCTCTCTCTCTTTCTCTCTCTCTCTCTTTTTCTTTTTCTCTTTCTTGCTCTCTCTCTCTATTTCTTTCTCACACGCTCTCTTTCTTTTTCTCTCTCACTCTTTCTCTTTCTTTTTCTCTCTCTCTTTCTCGCGTGCTCTCTTTCTTTCTCTTTCTCTTTTTCTTTCTCTCTCGCTCTTTCTCTTTCTTTTTCTCTCGCTCTCTTTCTATTTCTTTCTCGTGCACTCTCTTTCTTTCTCTTTCTCACTCTTTCTTTTTCTCTCTCTTGCTCTGTTTCTGTTTCTTTCTCGCGCGCTCTCTTTTTCTTTCTCTTTCTCTCACTCTTTTTCTTTTTCTCTTTCTTGCTCTTTCTCTCTTTCTTTTTCACGCGCTTTCTCTTTCTCACTCTCTTTCTCCCTCGCTCTCTTTCTTTTTCTCTCTTTCTCTCTTTCTCTCTATATTTCTTTCTCTCTCGCTCTTTCACTCTCTTTCTCGCTCTTTCTCTCTCGCTCTCTCTCTCTCCCCAACCAACCTCACAGGGTTATTGTAAGGAAAATTAGAGGAGAGAGTGTTGGATATGTTCACCATAAAATAATAGGGGTAGGGAATGAATGAATGATAAAGGCAGATCCAACATGATCCAAGTTTAATGTCGGCCTGCATGCCTACAGCATTTATCTAACGTCAGTGCAGTCGTGATGCTTCAGACAGACATAAAATTACTCATGTACTTAATAGTTGAGATGGATTGTCGTTGTGGGGAAAATAGGAAGACGGGAGTGTGTTGGAGATGCTCGCCCGCCTTGAATTATTTGTAAAAATAATGCAAGCGGGATACAAATAAATAAAATAACATTTTCGTGGTCTGATTGGGGTTCTAGTGGCTTGCGTATATTATACTAGATGGCTGGCCTTACTGACTTAACCTACAAGCAGAAAAACTGGGTGGAAATAAAATATGTTATTAAATATTTATTTATATTTTAAGTATTTTATTTCCATCAAACTTCTTAATCACCCATCTGCCTCGTAGAAGGGGTCTCAAAAATACTCAAACAACTGCTGGCAATAATGGAAGTTGAAAACTTAAGATTAAAAAAGAGAGAAAAAGATCCAGAATGCTACCATTTTCTTTTCGCCCGATCAGTGAATGGGGAGAACAAGATTTAGAGTTGTACCAGCTTGGTAGTTAATCATTGTATGGATGTAATAAAAACTTGCATAGTTAAGAGAATTCTGAAATTATTGTGTGTTTCTTCCCAAAACAGAACCCTTAGCATGGAAGGGAGGTGAGAAAATGCTCAATGCCTCTGGAATTGCTTAATTATTAACCCCGAGAGAAACAGATAATATTTTCCCCAGTCACCTCCTGTGAACCTACATTTTCTGTTTCCTTTACTTTCAAGGCTCCTGTACAGCATATTGATTTTGTTAAAATACTGTGTGGGTGTGCACACGAACACACACACATCGAGACTGTGAGTTCTACTTCTGCTTTAGCTATGAAAGCCCTCTGGGTGACTTTGCACCAATCACCAGGAGACTGTGAGTTCTAGTCCCGCCTTAGCCATAAAAGCCAGCTGGGTGATCTTGGGCCAATCACCAGGAGACTGTGAGTTCTAGTTCTGCTTTGGCCGTGAAAGCCAGTTGGGTGACCTTGGACCAGTCATTCTCTCTCAGCCCAACCCACCTCACCGAGTTGTTGTTGTGGGGAAAATGGGTTTGTTGGGATACGTTCGCCATCTTGAGTTATGTGCGAAGACAATAAAGGCAACGATATAAATAAATAATAGTTGGAAAGGAGAGCCCGATGCGGAGAAAGATGGAAGGCAAAAGGAGAAGGGGACAGCAGAGGATGAGATGGTTAGATAGTGTCATTGATGCAGTGGACATGAATTGGAGCAGGACGAGGGTGTGTGTGTGTGTGTGTGTGTGTGCTGTGGTCCATGAGGTTGCAAAGATTTGGACACGCGCCTCTGGAAATTCTCAGTCATCCAGTTCAGGGTTGTCCCAAAAGCAACTGGACTTTGTTTTTGAAAAAGCCCCTTTGGGAGAAGACTTAGACACGACTTAGCAACTGGACAACAAATAAATGAGTGAAATGAATAATAGCAGTGTCCATGTAAACAGCTCTTCCGAGGCGGTGATAGCATTCGCCTACAAGAAAAAGAGATATATGATTTATAGATGGCATTTAACACCGGTGAGATTAGCGAAAATGTTTAAAAACATGTCAAACAAGTGTTGGAAACCTAAACAAAAACCAGGTACTTATTATCATACCTGGTGGACGTGCCCTAAAGCCAGTGGTGGGATTCAGCCGGTTCGCACCACTTCGGCAGAACCGGTAGCTAATTTTTTTCGTTGCCCAGGCCCAGAATGGACTTCCGGAAGCGGCATCCACACAGAGAACCGGCTGTTCACATGTTTGAATCCCACCACTGCCTAAAGCTAAAAGATTTGGGGCAAAAATACACAATGACTAAAAAACATACAGATTTTAAGCCAGAACTGTTTCAATTAGGCATAATAGGAGGAAACTGTGAGAAAGATTGCACATGCTTAATTTGACATGTATTCACTGCAGCGAGAATTGTACTTGCCCAATATTGGGAAAATGAAAACTTACCAACGGAAGAAGAACGAATTAAGAAAATTTTAGATTGTGCAGAAATGGACAGGTTGACATTAAAGATAAAAGAGAAAGAAGACTCTGTACTTTAGAACGTGGGACAATTTTTATCGATGGCTAGAAAAACAAGTTAGAGAGAAAGGAACATGGTGTGTATTATGTAACCTTGAATATATACTAGTAAGAAGACTATTGAGCGATTAACTAACATCCTGGTTATGATAATATGTAGGGGTGTGGGTCTATACATATGTTGTACGTAGTCTGTTTAGGTGCGTGTCATGTATGTGTTTCACTTTGAGAGCGGGCAACTAAATTTCATTTTTGATGTGTGCCATTGTGCCCACAGTAAAAAAAAATGACAATAAAGGTTGTCTTGTCTAATTATTACTCATTGTTCTTTAAATACATGAACCCAGACAACATGCTGTTTGCTAAATATTAAGAATGTTATTTTAAAAACCCTAACCCTAACCATATAAAAAATACTTTTTATGAATTAAAGAGACATATTCTGTTTTTTTGTCTCCCTTCTCTCCAGGGTTACGACAGGCTGCAGAAACATTCCGTGGTTCACTATGATCCAGATCTACCCCAGGACTTCACCAGCGACACCTTAAAATCACGGCACCAGCAAAGAAATAGCAACCAGCATCATCACGACTGGTCATTGACCTCTGAGCCTGGAGCGACTTCTCAAGCTTGTTTCCTTCCTCCAGAGCCAAACCGAGAAGTCACTAATTCTCCTAAGGTCTCGGGGTCAGAGGCCGGACTCTCATTCAGCAAATCCCAAGTTAAGAAGGCAAATTCCAGCAGCGCCTGGGCTCAGCTGACGGGCGGTAGTAACAAAGATCTTTCCCCTTGCACTGGAACCCCAGGGTCAAACACGCTCGGAGTAGCTTCCCAGGCTGGCAATTTGGTTGACTGCAGTGGATTTTTGAGTCCAGAGGCTGGGGGGCAGGTAGACCCCCTCGATCAAACCAGCACCAGCTCGAAGAAAAAGTCCAGTAAGAAAGACTTAAGCCACCAGACAGTCCCAAATACGGAGCTAGAATGGATGAAAAATGCTCCAAAGTCACTGGAAGCCCAGCCCAACAACCACGTGGACGGGAAGAAGGAATCCAGTGCGAACAAACTGCCATCTCCCCGACAAAGCCCAAACTCTGCTAACCTTTCTGAAAACGATTCAAGCCATGTGCGAATCACTATCCCGATCAAAGGTCCCATAGGGGAACCCCCTGGTCACAAACGGAAGAAAAGACAGTCAACAAAAATGGCTCCTGAGAAGGCCATCTTGGAGAAATCTCCATTTTCTGGGCACCCTGTAAGCAGTGATGTCGTAGTCGGCCGGAATAGTAGCCAAGCCGACTTGTCTAAGAAAGATCCCCGTATTACAAAGCCGGGGAAAAGTCCTGAGATCGAATCTCCGTCAGTGGTACCCAGTGAAAAAAACGAGATGACCAATAAATTGCCCTCAAGCAATGCAAACAGGCTTAGAAAGACCACAACCGTCACATCTGTTTCGGTGACAAATGATATCCCTGCCCTCAGCAAGCATTTGGAGATTCAGCACCCCAAATTTTCAGCCAAACGAAGGTGGACTTGTAGCAAACCTAAAAACGTGTTCCGGGAACCTTCTCTGGGTCCATCTGAGAAGCTGATGATAGAACCTCCATCCGCTTATCCCATAACGCCGTCGAGTCCTCTCTATACCAACACAGACAGTCTGACTGTGATCACTCCCATCAAGAAGAAGAGGGGCCGACCCAAGAAACAGCCTTTGCTCACCGTCGAGACCATCCACGAGGGAACGTCCACCAGCCCAGTCAGCCCAATCAGTCGGGAGTTCCCGGGTACAAAAAAAAGAAAGAGGAGACGAAGCTTGGTCAATGTGGCTCAGATGCCTTCAGGAGAAGAAAACTCGTCTGGCGAGTTGAAATTTCACAAAAAGGTGGGCAAGCTCGGCGTGCTGGATAAGAAGACCATCAAGACGATCAACAAAATGAAAACCCTGAAGAGGAAGAATCTCTTGAGCCAGATTTTGTCGTGTTCCAGTAATATCGCTTTGAAAGCAAAAACCCAGCCGCCAGCCAGCTCAGGAGCTCCAACGATTGACGCGAGATTAGGAAAGCAAATCAACGTGAGCAAACGAGGGACGATCTACATAGGCAAGAAGAGGGGGAGGAAGCCGAGATCGGAGGTCCAGTCTCCGCCGGAAGATCCGAAGACAGTTGTCAAACATTTGAGGCCTATCTCTAGCCAGCCTGATCACCCAGCCGTGCCTTTAACCTTGCAGTCCCTCGTGACGTCCTCACCAGCAACGGTTCACCCGCTCTCCATGCAGCTCGTGGGGTCTCACGGCAACCTTAGCCCCGCCAGCACCGAAACCAATTTTTCAGAGTTAAAGACGATGCCAAATCTACAACCCATCAGCGCGCTCCCCACCAAAATTCCGAAAGGAATCCATGGCGGGACTTGGAAGTTGTCCCCACCCAGGCTCATGGCCAACTCTCCCTCCCACCTTTGCGATGTCGGTTCTCTGAAGGAAATCACCTTGTCTCCCCTGAGCGAGTCCCACAGCGAAGAAACCATACCGAGTGACAGCGGCATCGGCACGGACAATAACAGCACGGCGGATCAAGCCGAGAAGACTTCAGAATCCCGCCGAAGATACTCCTTCGATTTCTGTAGCCTGGACAACCCGGAAGCTGTCCAGTCGGACACCAGCAGTAAGAACAGGCACAGCCACAGGCCCAAGCATCTCATTGTGGAGAACTTTCTCTCCCACGAGTCCATGAAGAAGCCAAAGCACAAGAGGAAGCGGAAAAACCTACAGAACAGAGACGATCTCCAGTTCTTGGCTGACCTGGAGGAGCTCATCAGCAAGTTCCAAGTCTTCAGGATTTCTCACCGAAGCTATACCTTTTATCACGAGAATCCGTACCCCAGCATTTTCAGGATCAACTTTGATCCCTACTACCCTGTGCCATACATCCAGTACGACCCATTGCTGTATCTTCGCAGGACCTCCGACATGAAGTCTAAGAAAAAGCGTGGACGGCCTGCCAAAACCAATGACACCATGACGAAGGTGCCTTTCTTACAAGGGTTTGGTTACCCTATTCCCAGCGGGAGTTACTATGCACCCTACGGAATGCCTTACACATCAATGCCTATGATGAACCTTGGCTACTACAGTCAGTACCCGGCCCCGTTGTACTTGTCTCACACCCTTGGCACGGCGTCTCCTTTCATGAGGCCCACTGTGCCCCCTCCCCAGTTCCATCCAAGTTCACACATGAAGATGCCCAACACTGCCAAGCATAAAGCCAAGCACGGCGTTCACTTGCAGACGCCCGTAGGGATGGGCCTTGGAGACGTCCATTCCTCGCTGACCTCTGCCAAGGTTTCGGGGGCCAGCTTATCCGGTGGGCGACTTCACAAAAGGAAACACAAACATAAGCACAAACACAAGGAGGAGCGGATATTGGGGGCTCACGAGGACCTCAGTAGCCTCTTTGCAAGCAAGACTCCCGGTTTCTCAAGCCATTCGGTGGGCGAGAGGCTAAACGTCTCCGAGAAAGACCTCTCCTTGTTGACGGAGAAAGTCAAAAACAAGGACAAACAGAAGCACCAGCACTGTGAAGCTGGGCACAAAGGGTCCAAGAGTAGCTTTGAGGTGGACACCCTCTCTACCTTGTCGCTCTCCGACACCCAACAGTGGGTCCCGGGCAAAGATAAGAACAACTCGAGCAGTGATGAGCCCTGCATGAAAAAGTACACCGGGAACGCGGACAGCAATACGAGGACCGATGCGACGGATGTCTTTGGCGAGATGAATTCTGGGAGTGACAAGCGAGACGGGGACCCCAGCGGAGCGAAGAGAAGGAGCTTTGATGGATTTGGGACCTACCGGGAGAAGGACTTTCAGACGTTCAGAGCAAGTTGGAAGGACAGGAACGTCTACGATTCTTCAGCTGTTTCAGGTAAGAGAATTCCTCCAGCAATTGGGTATCTCTCCCATCTCTTTCTAGATACGCAAATGACTATTCCGTGCTGTTTAACTGCATTTATGTATAATCAATTGTCTATAATCAAGCAGACATTATCCGTCCTAAGTCTTTGCTGAGTACAGGATTCCATGGACCATTTTTGACAAGAGAACCCTACAAAGGGGGTTTGAAAAACCTCTGGCAAATGAGAGCTCTTATATCAAATGTCCACTGGCTTCAAGGTCATATTTGTTAGGAGATTATTACTGCTAGTCTGGTTGAATTTCTTTCCTTGTAGTTGTGGACTTTGTTGGTTCTGATTCTGGGGGCAACAGAGAATAAGTCCACGTCTTTTCAGTGGGGCAATTCTTCAGCTGTCTGAAGAATGCTATTACCTCTCAGTTGTCTTGTTTGTGCTAATGAATGTTGACCGGAAAGAATTTCATCCTGTGGTCTGGAATCCGTACTTCCCCAAGGTAGCATTTATAAGCGCAGGTAGGGTCCGCAATTTACAACCACAATTTCTGTTGCTAAGTGAGACGGTGGTTGAACGATCATTTTAATTTGTTTCCCCCCCCCCCCGTTGGACAAAAACGTTCTTGTGTGAATCGCTGAACTACACGAACCCCAGAACACTGCACCGGTCAGAAATATGAGTCAGTTGACAGGCGTCTGAATTTTGACCACTTGGCTGGGGAGATGCTGCAAACACTGTAAGCAAAAAGTGGTTGTAAGTCATGACTTCAAATGGTCACTAAACAAATTGTTGTAAGCCGAGGACTACCTGTATTGTATCTTTTTAGCAGAGGGATCAGGTTTCTGACTTAAGTTTAATCTGTGGTCAGCAAGGACACCCAACACCTTGTCACGTGCACGACGATCAAACCAAGTTTCTCTGCTCCTTCATCCTTGCTAAATTCCCTCCCCCCCCCCCCAGTCCACTGCTCTAGCCTAGATCTTTTTAATTTTTCTCTCTTCCATCTAAAATCCTAGCCACCCCTTCTTGTTTCGTGTCACCCGAAGAGCGGAGGAGGATCCCCTTAATTCCATCATCAAAATTGTGGATAAAACTGTTGAACCGCCCAGGGCCCAGGACGTAGTTTCATTTTGTGTCCTTTCACTCACTCTTTCCCTCCAAGCTGATATGGAGTCATTAGCCAGCAGCCTTTGAATGTGGCCACTCAGCCAATTCATAAGAGCCGAGGTGGCGCAGCAGTTAGAGTGCAGTACTGCAGGCCACTTTAGCTGACTGTGTTCAGCAGGTCAGCGGTTCAAATCTCACCGGCTCATGGTTGACTCAGCTTTCCATCCTTCCGGGGTAGGTAAAATGAGAACCCAGATTGTTGGGGGCAATGTAAAAAATATATATATACATTGCTTACTGGTGTACACCGCTTAGAGAGTGCTTGCACTTAAAGCGGTATATAAGTCTCATAAATAAATAAATGAGTCCATCTAGCTCAGTGGTGGCTAACCTATGGCACGGGGGCCAGAGGCGGCACTCGGAGCCCTCTCTGTGGGCACACGTGCCGTTGCCCCAGCCTTGCCTACCCCCCGCGACCCCCTCCTCACCAGCAGCTCCCTGGAGGAGAGTCGACCCCGAGCCCACGCGGAGCAGTGCAGCCAAGGACATGGCAGCCAGACAGCGTAGACAAGACTCTGCCCTCACGACCCATCGTGCACAGTTGATGCTGCGGGGCGCGGGCAGAGGGCGTGGCCACCATGGCGCTGCTGGGCGATCTGCGGCGGGGCCTAGAGGTGGTGAGTGGCCCTGCGGGCAGGTGGGGTAGGGGCAGGGTGAGGGCGGGGCAAGGGGTAGGGCAGGGGCGGGGCCAGTTTTTGGGCACTCAGTCCCTAAAAAGTTTGCCATCACTGATCTAGCTAGTATCAGCCAGACCACAGCTTACTGTTTCATGAAGAACATCCTGAGACACTGTGATAAAGATTGTGGTGTTTATAAATATCTGTAGAAGTTCTCCATCATCCAAGTCATGGTTGCCTCAGAAATGCTTTTTCCAGAAGGCAACTGGACTTTCTTGTTGTTGTTTTTCCCCCCCTTTGAAAATGTTTTGCTTCTCATCCAAGAATCTTCTTTAGTTCAGAACTAAATAACAGAGTTGGAAAGGGAGCTTGGAGGTCTTCTAGTCCAACCCCCTGCTCAGGCAGGAAACCCTATACCATTTCGGACAAAACGGGTGGAAACTAATCAAGGAGAGAAGCAACCTAGAACTAAGGAGAAACTTCCTGACAGTGAGAACAATTAACCAGTGGAACTACCTGCCTCCAGAAGCGGTGAATGCTCCAACACTGGAAGTTTTTAAGAAGAGACTGGACAGCCATTTGTCCGAAATGGTATAGGGTTTCCTGGCTGAGCAGGGGGTTGGACTAGATGACCTCCAAGGTCCCTTCCAACTTTATTATTATTATTATTATTATTATTATTATTATTATTATTATTATTATTATTATTATTATTATGTCCCAAGTTTGCAGACAAATTTGTTTTTTTTCTCTTCCACCTTTCTTGACAAGTGAAATTGTCAGCAAGGGAGGGTAAAAATGAGGTAGGACTTCTGACTCTTGACAGGATTAGACTCCCAGCAGATGTCCAGAACATCGGGGCCCACAGTCGCTTTTCAAACAACATGGAGTGCAAATAAATTTAATTAATCAAAAAACCATTGAAATCCTCCATTATCCCCATTATATGACTTTCTGAAGGACTGATCATCTCACGCAGAAAAGCTTCATTTGCATCTTCAGCCTACCCAGATGGTCTTATGTTCTGTCACATCAGATATTTCTTCTTAAATTAGGATCTCCACTTCTTCGGGATTTCTCCCCCCTCCCCATAAACTGTGCATTGATGAGCATTCTGAGGTGGTGAGTACCACCTACTGGCATTTTGGTTGTAGTGTCCTGTGAAAGTTTGAGTCCCCATCTTGACCTCTTGATTTTCCCTATATATGTTCTGCATACATAGTTCTGGAGTGTTGCCTCCCTTCTTCTCCTGTTCTGGTTTCATATCGTCCTGGTGACTCAACGTCTGCCAAACACTTCCTTCCATTTTTTAAGGTATATCCCATTTCTTTTCAAGAGACCTTCATGCAGGTAGCATTAAACAGTATTCTAGAACAGGGGTCTTCAAACTTGGCCCTCTTATGACTGGTGGACTTCAACTCCCAGAATTCCTCAGTCGGCCATTTTGATGAAACTGCGGGCTTGGATCCAGACCAGGGGCCTTCCGACTTGGCCCTTTTATGACTGGAGGACTTCAACTCCCAGAATTCCTCAGTCGGCCATTTTGATGAAACTGCGGGCTTGGATCCAGACCAGGGGTCTTCAAACTTGGCCCTTTTATGACTGGTGGACTTCAACTCCCAGAATTCCTCAGTCGGCCATTTTGATGAAACTGCGGGCTTGGATCCAGACCAGGGGCCTTCCGACTTGGCCCTTTTATGACTGGAGGACTTCAACTCCCAGAATTCCTCAGTCGGCCATTTTGATGAAACTGCGGGCTTGGATCCAGACCAGGGGTCTTCAAACCTGGCCCTTTTATGACTGGTGGACTTCAACTCCCAGAATTCCTCAGTCGGCCATTTTGATGAAACTGCGGGCTTGGATCCAGACCAGGGGTCTTCATACTTGGCCCTTTTATGACTGGTGGACTTCAACTCCCAGAATTCCTCAGTCGGCCATTTTGATGAAACTGCGGGCTTGGATTCAAACCTGGCCCTTTTATGATTTGTGGACTTCAGCTCCCAGAATTCCTCAGCCAGGCACGCTTTCTGAGGAATTCTGGGAGTTGAAATCCACAAGCCATAAAAGGGCCAATTTTGAAGACCCCTGTTCTAGAACCTAGTCCTTCTTGGAAAATTACCTTTGCTTCCAGTTTCTTCACTTGCCTGACCGTGGCGTCATGGTCTCCAGAGATTTTTTTTTTTTCAAGGTCTCCCATGGTGAGGTCTTTCATCCCCATTTGGATCAAGAAGGAAAGATGATTGTTACTGGCTTTGAATAATGCTGATCACCTCCCTATCATGTCCTGTACACTGACATCTGGAAGACAATACACGTCCACCAGTGTCAGATCAGCTCTGGACATACCTGCTTTGGTTTCCTTGAAGAAGACATCTCCCATCCTCGTGACACATGCTTTCTTTCTCAGTGATTCTGGGATTTCTTCAATCCTCGGATTCCAAGTGCTTCTTCATTGTTTTAGGACATGATTTGTTCAGTCAACTGTTGAACATCTTATAGAGGAAGAATCTGATAATTGGTTCCTGAATTCTACTGGTACCAACTTCCTCTTGATATTCTTGCTACTTTGAGACAGACCCTTCCACTTGTTTGCCAACAGGCCTTTTTAGCTCTTCTGTGTTGTTCTCTTCACTTCTTCTGCTTTTCCTGGAGAACTTCCATCTCTCCTGTCGAAGAACCTGTCACCTCTTCTGCTTCATTTCAAGCAGAAAGAAGAACGTTGATACACTTTGCAGGTCATGATGATGGTTCCCTTCCAATTCATGTTCCTTGGAGACTTCCCTACCAACACTTAAGCTTCATTAGTGTTGAGCAAGGCTCTTCAAAGTTGGCAACTTTAAGACTTGTGGACTTCAACTCCCAGAATTCCTCAGCCAGCCCTGGCCTGGCTGAGGAATTCTGGGAGTTGAAGTCCACAAGTCTTAAAGTTGCCAAGTTTGAAGACCCCTGGTGTTGAGCCTTAGTTGTGGTGTGTTTGATGGTTTATCTTATTGATTAGTTAATGGTTAGGCCTAGAGGGCAAACACATAAACTGAGTTAATTTGGGAACTGGGTGTTGTGTGAAAGTAGGCTTGACCCTTTTCTGGCTGGTTGAAATCATTCTGCTGGTTCCAAGTCTGTATATCATCATCACTGTATTCAATGGAAACTGAATTAAATGGGATAAACAAAATAAGAATTTACACACACTCACACACACACACACATAAACATACATACATACATACATACGTGCACACACATTATATATGCAAGGGATTACAAGGTCGTTAAAAGAAACAAAACTATATAATGATTTTGTGCCAGTGACATGAGTTATATACTGATCTGAAGAATGTAACTGAAATCATTTCTGTGTTGTTATCATGACACATTTGCCATTGTGACTTGGGATAGACATGTAGCAGTCAAGAGACACATTTATTAATCGTTAGTAGCCAGGGAGTGCAGTCAAAAACTGGACAGGACCAAGAAAATAAAGAATAGAGTAGAGTAGAGTAGAGTAGAGTAGAGTAGAGTAGAGTAGAGTAGAGTAGAGAAGAATTAGAATTAGAATTAGAATTAGAATTAGAATAAAGCTGGAAGGGACCTTGGAGGTCTTCTAGTCCAGCCCCCCGCTCAAGCAGGAGAACCTATACCATCTCAAACAAATGATTGTCCAGTCTCTTCTTAAAAACCTCCAGTGATGGAGTGCTCACGATTTCTGGAGGCCAGCTGTTCCACTGGTTGATTTTCCTCACTGTTAGGAAGTTTCTCCTCAATTCCAGATTGCTTCTCTCCTTGATCAGTTCCAGCCATTGTTTCTCATCCTTCCCTCTGGTGCTTTGGTGAACAACCTGGCCCCCTCTGTCTTGTGGCAGCCCCTCAGATACTGGAACACTGCTATCATGTCTCCCCTATTTCTTCTTTTCTTTAGTGGTGGGGTAAAGGAAAGAGCTCATTATATATATATATATATATATATATATATATATATATATATATATATATATATATATATATATATATATATATATATATATATATATATATATATATATATACACACACACACACACACACACACACACACACACACACACACACACATTTATATAAGCATATAAATCTCTTGCGTCAGGGCGACTGAGTGGAGCTGAGCATTTACTGACCGGAGGCCCTTCCTGACGCCTACATGGAGTTCCCAGCAGATGTTTCCTCTTTGCAGGCAGAGAGAGAAACATCTGTCTCTGTCTAGGCTTGAACTCTCAACATCCTGAATGTGAGGCGAGCGTCTTCACTTCTAGGCCACCACACCGCTCGAAAGAATGCAGAATTATAGAATACAGAATAGAATACTCTTTATTGGCCAAGTGTGATTGGACACACAAGGGATTTGTCTCTGGCGCATACGCTGTCAGCGTACATACAAACAACAACGTGATAATCACAGACAACCAATAGGAGAAGGTAGTAGGAAAGATAAGAAGGATAATACAGCTCTACTACATGGATAAATATCTCGCGCAGATGTCCATGATCCCAGCTGTTTAAGCCAATTCTGTAGCTTAAAGGAGGATAATACCTAGAATGATCTTTAAGGGTTTAATACGTTGGATTAATTTTTTTTTTTTTGTCTAACAAATTTATCTCATTGGAGGTGGAGAAGCTTAAGAGCTGCTTAGTAAGATTGAGTAATATGGTTTGTGGTAGGAAGGCTTATTAGGGGATAGCAAATTTCTAGTGGTTTTCTCCTAGATCTGTCCAACGTGAAAAGACACGTTAATCAATCCACCGCAAATCAGTCATCTGAAGCCTTATGGTGGAAGAAAATGGAAGGATTGGACCACCACAATAGACCAATACACTGTGGTCCTAAGACACTTAGTTGCATGTAATTTTCTAACCATTGCCTCAGTGGAACCTTGGTGGTAAGAAGGTATAAAAGTAAGGAGAAATTTTGAAAACCGTCAGTGGAATAGCTTGTCTCCTGGAATTGTGGGCACTCTATCACTGGAAGTTTTCAAAAATAGAGCAGACAACCATTTGACCAGGATAGTAGGTCTCCTGCCTTGAGCTGGAGGTTGGACTAGTCCAGGGGTAGGCAACCTGGGCTCTTTTATGACTCGTGGACTTCAACTCCCAGAATTCCTGAACCAGCATGGGGAACTATGGCCCCTTCATGACTCGTGGACTTCAACTCCCAGAATTCCTGAGCCAGCATGGGGAACTATGGCCCCTTCATGACTCGTGGACTTCAACTCCCAGAATTCCTGAGCCAGCATGGGGGAAACTATGGCCCCTTCATGACTCGTGGACTTCAACTCCCAGAATTCCTAAGCCAGCATGGCTCAGCTTAGAAACCTCTCCCTGTCCCCTCAGCATTGCTGGCTCAGGAATTCTGGGAGTTGAAGTCCACGAGTCATAAAAGACCCCTGGACTAATCACTAGCAGACCTCTAACGTCCCTTCCAGCCTTATCATTCTACGTTCTATATTTGGTGTTGTTGTTGCTGTTTTGAAGTGTGGATCAGCTGGACTGATCTTTCTTGCAGCCAATCCCAACAGTGCTTTGTATATCATTTCTCCATTATTGTATTATTATTTTTTTTATATTGATCCACGAAAGCTACAAGAGGGTTCTGACTGAATTTGATAGTTTTGACTTCGAGAAAATTCCAGGATTTAAGAGGTTGTTGTAATATGTATGTGCTGTTCTAAGTAATGCATCTTCTATTATATTATATTATATTATATTCTGATATACAGAAGGATAGGATAGAATAGAATAGAATAGAATAGAATAGAATAGAATAGAATAGAATATGGAATGAGATAGAATAGAATGGAATAGGAATAGAATAGAATATATGGAATAGGATAGGATAGGATAGAATAGAATAGAATAGAATAGAATATATGGAATAGGATAGAATAGGATAGAATAGAATAGAATAGAATAGAATAGAATAGAATAGAATAGAATAGAATAGAATAGAATAGAATAGAATAGAATAGAATAGAATAGAGCTGGGACTTGGAGATCTTCTAGTCCAGCCCCTTGCTCAAGTAGGAGAACCAATATACCACCTCAGACAAATGATTGTCCAGTCTCTTCTTAAAAACCTCCAGTGATAGAACGCCCACAACTTCTGAAGGCAAAGCTGTTCCACTGATTAATTGTCCTCACTGTTAGGAAGTTTCTTCTTAATTCCAGGTTGCTTCTCTCTCTGGTCAGTTTCCAACCACTGTTTCTTCTCCTGCTCTCTGGTGCTTTGGAGAATCGTTTGACTCCCTCCTGTTCTTGGTGGCAGCCCCTCAAATACTGGAACACTGCTATCATGTCTCCCCTATTTCTTCTTTTTTTTAGACTGGCCAAACCCAAGTCCTGCAGCCATTCTTCTTATGTTTTGGTCTCCAGGCCTTGGATCATCCTAGTTGCTCTTCTCTGAATTTTTTTTCCAAACTCTCAACATCTTTTTGGTGATATGGTGACCAAAATTGGCTGCAGTATTCCAGGGGTGGCCTCACTAGGGTTTTGTAAAGCGGTACTAATATTTCACGTGATCTTGATTCTATGCCTCTGTTTATGCAACCCAGGATTGTATTAGCTTTTTTGGCTGCTGCTGCACACGGCTGGCTCATGGTCAAGGGATCGTCCACTGAAATTATTTTTCTAAGGGGTACTTATACTCCAACTTTTGGGAATTAAGATAAGATTTAGGACAGGTTATGTAACAGTGAGTAGGTTGGTGTGTGTGGCAGAAGTAAATGACAACTTTCCTGAGACAAGCACTAGTCTTTTCAGACAGAAGTTCTGGATTGGGAACATGACTGTAAACAAGAAAATAGGTGAGCTGTGAAGGAGCAGAGATGCGTCCATCAAGTAAGGAGAATTACACGATGCTGGCTCATTGTTGTGTTGTTAAATGCGAAGTCGTGTCCGACCCATCGCGACCCCATGGACGACCTTCCTCCAGGCCTTCCTGTCCTCTACCATCTTCTGGAGTCCATTTAAGTTCACACCTACTGCTCCAGTGACTCCATCCAGCCACCTCATCCTCTGTCGTCCCCTTCTTCTCTTGCCCTCCATCTTTCCCAGCATCAGGCTCTTCTCCAGGGAGTCCTTCCTTCTCATGAGGTGGCCAAAGTATTTGAGTTTCAGCTTCAGGATCTGGCCTTCTAAAGAGCAGTCGGGGTTGATCTCTTCTAGGACTGGCCGGCTTGAACGCCTTGCAGTCCAAGGGACTCGCAGGAGTCTTCTCTAGCACCAGAGTTCAAAGGCCTCCATTCTTTGGCGCTCAGCCTTTCTTATGGTCCAACTTTCACAACTATACATTATTGTTGTTAGTTGCAAAGACCCATCGCGACCCCATGGACAACGTTCCTCCAGGCCTTCCTGTCCTCTACCATCTGCCGGAGTCCATTGAAGCTCACGCCTACTGCTTCAGGGACTCCATCCAGCCACCTCCTTCTCTGTCGTCCCCTTCTTCTCTTGCCCTCCCTCTTTCCCAGCATCAGGCCCTTCTCCAGGAAGTCCTTCCTTCTCATGAGGTGGCCAAAGTATTTGAGTTTCAACTTCAGGATCTGGCCTTCTAAAGAGCAGTCGGAGTTGATCTCCTCTAGGACTGACCGGCTTGAACGCCTTGCAGTCCAAGGGACTCGCAGGAGTCTTCTCCAGCACCAGAGTTCAGAGGCCTCCATTCTTTGGCGCTAGGCCTTTCTTATGGTCCAACTTTCACAGTCGTACATTGCAACTGAGAAAACCATGGCCTGGACTATACGCACTTTTTGCTGGCTCATATGAATGTCTAATTTGTGGTAAAGATTGAGCACCACCCTGCTCAGCCCCTGGAATGAAAATGTTTCTTCCTCATGTGTTCAAATTGACTACCAGGGGAGAAATCTACCTCCATTGGTGGACGCGTGGTGCACTTTGATGCAAATGTTGACAAAAACGCCCCAGTAGAGATGCATTTCCACAGTGAGAAAAAGAATGGAAATGATGTGGCTTTGTAGGCTAAGCCACAAAGTTACTCCCTCTCGGCGTATTATGCACATTAGAGCAGTGGAAGCTTTCAAAAATGTTTGGAAGAGGGAATTCCAAAGCCTGACAGTGTAAATACAGTCCCTTGCAAGCCTGAATGCAGAGGCACGCTGGCTGAGGAATTCTGGGAGTTGAAGTCCACGAGTCACAAAAGAGCCAAGGTTGCCTACCCCTGGTATAGGGTTTCCTGCATGAGCAGGGGGTTGGACTAGTCCAGGGCTTTTCAACCAGTGGTACGGGTACCACCTCTGGTACATTGGCACCTGGCAGGTGGTACGCGAGCATCCTAGAAAAGGGGTAGCGGGAGAGGGGAATGGGCTGAACCGATGGCAGCACCGCACAAGCCTGAGTGAGAGACGGCTGGAGCTGCAGGGCTGTCGGGGCTGAGCGGAAGCACCAGGATCAGTGCCACTTTCCAGCTGATCGGCGTTTCTTCGGGGCTGTCAGGGCTCAGTGGCAGCACCAGGATCAGCGCCAGGCTCCAGCTGGAGCTCGGCGCTGATCCTGGCGCTTCTGCTGAGCCCAGAAGAAGCGCCGATCACCTGGAATGTTGCAGCATCTCCAGGGTCTTGTGATTTACATCCAGAGGCTTGGCAACTGATTCATGTTTATGACGGTCACAGTGTCCCAGGGTCATGTGAAGGGACCAAAACCTGCTGCAACCACCCAGCAGATGGGGGGGAATAAAAACCAAACACCCCCCACCCCACACCCACTGCCAATCCTCAACAGAAATGCTCACAACAATAGAAACCTCGGACCGAAGGAAGGGCGCCGCCGGGCGGGCAGGCAGGTGTCTTGCTCGGAGCTGAAAACACCAGCCTGAAGATGACGAATGAGACTTCGTCAAAACGTCGCCAAGACACTTCCAATTTTACGTGGGAGAAAACCCAAATAACCAAAGACCTACATACATACATACATACATACATACATACATACATACATACATACATACATACATACATATATATATATATATATATATATATATATGTTTGTGTGTATGTATAAGTATATATATGTGTGTGTGTATAAATAAATGTGTCTGTGTGTGTTTATAAATAGATATATGTATGTTTGTGTGTATGTATATGTATATATCTGTGTATGTCTGTATATAAAAATATGTATGTGTGTATATATATATATATATATATAAATTGAAAACAAATATATAATCAGAAATATATATAATCAGAAATATATATATATAATCAGAAAACAAATATATATAAATATATATACATTTGTGTGTGTATATATGTATATATGTGTGTATATATATAAATAAATATATGTATCTGTGTGTATATATATGTTTGTGTACATATATGTGTGTGCGTGTATGTATAAATAAATATATGTATGTTAGTAAGATAAAAACAAATAAGTTCTAAGACCAGGATAACATTAAACCACAAACTGTTTAATACGTGCTGAGCTTTCGTCGGCCAATACTGCCAACATCATCAGAGCATATGTATGTTTATGTGTATATGTGTTTGTATATAAATAAATATATGTATGTTTCTATGTGTATATGTGTGTGTGTGTGTATATATATATATATATATAATATATATATATATATATATATATATATATATATATATATATATATATATATATATATATGTTTGTGTGTGTATATGTATATATATGTGTGTGTGTGTATATATATAAATATATATGTATATGTTTATGTGTGTATATGTGTGTATATATTTGTGTGTGTGTATATATATATATAAGTAAATATGTATATTTCTGTGTGTGTATGTGTGTGTATATATATATATATATATATTGTGTGTGTGTGTGTAAATAAATGTATGTTTTTATGTGTGTGTGTGTAATCCCCTCTTCCCGCTCCCACGGAGGTCTTTCTTTTTGTTGAGAGAGTCTCCACTGGGGAGCTAGTAGGATTTTAGAGGTCGCTAATGTGCATAAAAATAAAAATAAAAAATAGATTTTCAAATATTTCCGAAAAGATGCACAATGAGGATGCTTGGAAAATTAGAGTGCTTCCCAGCCTTAAGCTTCTCAGGTGCTTCCCAGCCTTAAGCACGCACACAGACACACAAAACGGACACGCACACACACACACCATTTTGGAAGCCGTTGTTCGCAAGGCTGCTGCGATTGTGAAGATGTAGCCCAGCCATTCATCACTGTGCTTCCTCCAATGCTGCCTGCAGACTCATTGGAAGGGGGCCCAGGAGAATGGGGGACCCTCAGCCACCGTTGCTTAGCAACGGATGAATGCAGGACCCGCCGCCAGTAAGGATTTCTTCTCCTGCCTTGCCTGTCATCCTGGCCTTGATTATCAAGTGACAAATAAAAAGGAAAATAAAATAAAAACCTTTCTCCGGGCTTGAAATCATCTCATTTATCTTTGCCGGTGTTTTCAGGCTAACAGCAAGCAAAGGTTGATTGCCTAGGATTCTCCATGCAGCCGATCTGCAGACCGGTGAGAATAGAATAGAATAGAATAGAATAGAATAGAATAGAATAGAATAGAATAGAATAGAATAGAATAGAATAGAATAGAATAGAATAGAATAGAATAGAATAGAAAATATGGAATGGAATAAAATAGGAATAGAATAGAATAGAATATATGGAATGGAATAGAATAGGAATAGAATAGAATAGAATAGAATAGAATAGAATAGAATAGAATAGAATAGAATAGAATAGAATAGAATAGAATAGAAAATATGGAATGGAATAAAATAGGAATAGAATAGAATAGAATATATGGAATGGAATAGAATAGGAATAGAATAGAATAGAATAGAATAGAATAGAATAGAATAGAATAGAATAGAATAGAATAGAATAGAAAAAATGGAATGGAATAGAATAGAATAGAATAGAATAGAATAGAATAGAATAGAATAGAATAGAATAGAATAGAATAGAAAATATGGAATGGAATAGAATAGGAATAGAATAGAATAGAAAATATGGAAGAATGGAATGGAATAAAATAGAATAGAATATGGAATGGAATAGGAATAGAATATATAGAATAGAATAGAATAGGAATAGAATATATGGAATGGGATGGGATGGGATAGAATAGAACAGAACAGAATAGAATAGAAAATATGGAATAGAATAGAGCTGGAAGGGACCTTGAGGTCTTCTAGTCCAGCCCTCTGCTCAAGCAGGACAACCTATACCATCTCAAACAAGTGACTGTCCATTCTCTTCTTAAAAACCTCCAGTGATGGAGCGCCTATGATTTCTGGTGGCAAGCTGTTCCACTGATTAATTGTCCTCACTGTCAGGAAGTTTCTCCTTAATTCCAGGTTGCTTCTGTCTTTGGTCAGTTTCCAACCATTGTTTCTTGTCTTTCCCTTCGGTGCTTTGGTGAATAACATGACCCCTTCTTCTTTGTGGCAGCCCCTCAAATACTGGAAAATTGCTGTCATGTCTCCTTTATTTCTTCTTTTGTTTAGACTAGCCAAACCCAAGTCTTGCAGCTGTTCTTCGTATGTTTTACTCTCCAGGCCTTGGATCGTCTTAGTTCCTCTTCTCTGAATTTTTTCCAAACTCTCAACAACTTTTTTGTGATATGGTGACCAAAATTGGCTGCAGTATTCCAGGTCTGGCCTCACTAGGGTTTTATAAAGCGGTACTAATACTTCGCGTGATCTTGATTCTATGCCTCTTTTTATACAACCCAGGATTGTATTAGCTTTTCTTGGCTGCTGCTGCATACTACTGCCTCTAAAAAAACCTTTAATTTTTTTTTAAAAAATTCATGTGATTATTCCAAGCTGTAATGGAAACTGGAAGATCTACCTGAAACAATACAGGTAGTCCTCAACGTACGTCTGCAGTGGCACCCAAAATGTCGCTAAGTGAGGTTGTTGTTAAGGGAATTTCGGCCCAGTTTACGTCTTTTCTTGCCACAGTTGTTAAGTGAAGATAGTCTTCGGTTTACAGCTATTGATTTAGTAACAGTATAAACTTAGCATGGTGCAAAAAAACAATGGGAACTTATGGCCTGTCCTTGAGGTTATGACTGTTACACTTTTGAGAGAGACTAAGCAATGTCTTCGGAGATCCATTTTATGGATGTCTTTATAACTGGTAGCAGCCAACAGGGCCTGAAAAAGCAAAGATGTGTTACTCTTAAGTCTAGAATTGGTTATAAAGTCGTAAGGGGTTTGTGAATGGTAAACTACATAGGTTGGCTTGTATTGATTAGGTCGTGGCCTTCACACTTGGCCCTTTTATGACTTGTGGACTTCAACTCCCAGAATTCCTCAGCCAGCTTGGCTGGCTGAGGAATTCTGGGAGTTGAAGTCCACAAGTCATAAAAGAGCTAAGTTTGAAGATCCCTATTCTAATATATTCAGCTACTGTTTCATTCATAATGGAGACCTTCAGCGGGGGGATCTGCAGCCGCCATTTTGGGGTCTCCTTCTTTCAGGGCATTTGCTTTCCAAAGCCCTCACGCGCCATTCGAACTCATCCAATCGCCCATGGTCACATAATCATAATTTGTGCGCATGGCACCTGGCCTGTATTTATAATGGTTGTGGCATCCTGTGGTCACACGTTCGCAACATACAATTTCCCAGCTGGCTTCCAAAAAGCAAAGTCAGTGAGGGAATCCAGATTCGTTTAACAACTGTGGTGATTTGCTTAATGACCTGCAGTTTTTCTTAACGACCACAGCAAAAAAAAGTTAATCGAATCAAATATTATTATTAGTAGTAGTAGTAGTAATAGTAATAACAATAACAACAACAATAATAAAGTTGGAAGGGAGCTTGGAGGTCATCTAGTCCAACCCCCTGTTCAGGCAGGAAATCCTATGCCATTTCAGACAAATGGCTGTCCAATCTCTTCTTAAAAACTTCCAGTGATGGAGCAGCCACAGCTTCTGGAGGCAGGTGGTTCCACTGGTTAATTGTTCTCACTCTCTGGAAATTTGCCATCCCATGATACCTGAATTAACAACCAGTCGTCAGTCGAGGAGTGGCTATACAGATGGTCCTCGACTTACGACCACGATTAAGCCCCAAATTTCCGTTCCTAAGTGAGACATTTGTTAAGCGCGTTTTGCCCCATTTTTACCACAGCTCTTAAATGAATCCCTGCCATTGTTAAAATTGGTAACCCGGTTATTAAGTGAATCCTGCTTCCCCCGTTGACTTTGCTTGTCAGAAGGTGGCAAAAGGGGTTCACGTGACCCCAGGATGCCGCAACGGTCATAAGTATGAATCCGGGACCCTACGACCGTCATATATATGAGTCAGTTGCCATGGGCCTGAATTTGGATCACGTGACTATCTGGATGATAGTCGTTAAGTGTGAAAAACAGTTATAAGTCACTTTTTTCAATCCTCTTATAATGTTGGAACGGTCACTAAATGAATGCTGGAAGGCTGAGGACTACTCATACAGTTCTTTATATCCTTCATATTTTACTGTGTTATTAATTTAGGTGAAATGTTAATATACATTATAAGTCTGTGTATGTGGCTGCCTTGTGCTAAATAAATAAAACAGCCTGCAGAGTGATCCTAGAAGAACGGTTGTAAATCAAGGACTACGTGTGTATTCTCCCACCGTCATCGGCAATCGATCAAATAGAATATTGTTTTGCAAAGCTGTGGAATGTAAACTTTAAAAAAAGGAAGAGGCGCCTGGGAAAAGAACACAATAAAACTCAGAAATCTTAAAGCGAATAGCTAAAAATCCCAGCGTTTCGTTCCAAGCGTCCCAACGTGTGGCTTTACTGCAGCTTGTGGAAAAAATATCGGCGCTAATCTTAATTCCCCGAGGAGAGGATTCAAAAGATTAGGGTGCCCTGTGAGGAAAAACTCTTCCTTTTATGCTCTCCTTAATACACCCTTCCAAAAAGGTGATAGTTAATCTCTCTCTAATTGAGGACCTTGAGAGTAGATTGGAATAAGGGTATGTGGTTTTGTTTTTTTTTTAAAGAAATTTTAAACGGCTGTTGTTCAAACCACAGAATGAAACAACAAACATGATTAAATAGGCCTAATCTAAATTGGTGTTTCTCGGTCTGGGCGTGAGTTTCCATTCCCACAATGCTCTAGCAATTGCTGAGAATCCTGGGAATTGCAATCCAGATATCTGGAAGTGAGCAAAACTGGAAAATTTTGTTTTATTTATTTATCGTTACTATAAATAACTAAAGGTGGTGGACATATGTAACACATCTGCCTCTTCCTCATTTCCCCAAAAGAGCAACGCTGAGAGAGAGGGACTGGCCCAAGATCGCCCAAGTTGGCTTTCACGACTAGAACTCACCGTCTCCTGGTGATTGGCCCAAGGTCACCCAGCTGGCTTTCACGGCCAAAGCGGAACTAGAACTCACCTTCTCCTGGTGAGTAGCCCAAGGTCACCCAGCTGGCTTTTATGGCTAAGGTGGGACTAGAACTCACCTTCTCCTGATGATTAGCCCAGGGTCACCCAGCTCTGACTTTCATGGCCAAAGCAGGACTAGAACTCACCTTCTCCTGCTGATTAGCCCAAGGTCACCCAGCTGGCTTTCATAGTTAAGGTGGGACTAGAACTCACCTTCTCCTGGTGATTACCCCAAGGTCACCCAGCTGGCTTTCCTGGCTAAGGTGAAACTAGAATTCACCATCTCCCACTATCTAGCCCGATGCCCTCACCATTTGCCACTTTCTGACGAGCAAAGGCAGTGGGGAAGCGAGGTTCACTAAACCACCATGTAACTAACTTAAACAGCTGCAGAGGTTCACTTAATCACCTTGGCAAGGAAGGCTGTAAAATGGGCCAAAGTTCATTTAACAACTTTCTTTGTTTAGCAACAGAGGTTTCTGCCTGGGCAGGGGATTGGACTAGATCACAAGTCGGCAACCTGCGGCTCCGGAGCCGCATGCGGCTCTCTGAGCCTTCCCCTGTGGCTCCCAGCCTCCTCTGCCATTTGCAGAGAGAGACAGAGACAGAGAGAGGCAATTGCGCTTCTCTCTCTCTCTCTCTCTCTCTCTCTCTCTCTCTGTGTGTGTGTGTGTGTGTGTGTAAAAGGGAGTG
>JAKSXO010000141.1:303221-430640 GCA_024509115.1 Crotalus helleri
CTTTGCACTTAAACCTCCACTATTTGCCTTGAAAGTGTATCCCTTTCCTCCCTGTCCACAAGTGTTTTGTAATCCTTTTCCTCTCTGCTTTCTTACCCTTCGGTTGCCTAGCCACTGCCAGGGTTTTCAAGTATAATGTGCTCCATTTAGCTCAGGGGTCTTCAAACTTGGCCCTTTTATGACTGGTGGACTTCAACTCCCAGAATTCCTTGCCAGCGTGCCTGGGGGCTGCTGTTCAGCTGGTCCACTGTCCGGCTCTCAGCTGCTGCTGGTCCGCCGCGCTGTTCTCAGCTGCTGCTGGTCCGTCGCACTGCTTTCAGTTGCTGCTGGTCCGCCGCGCTGTTCTCAGCTGCTGTTGATCTACCGCACTGCTTTCAGCTGCTGCTGGTCCCCCGTGCTGCTCTCAGCTGCTGCTGGTCTGCTGCACTGCTCTCAGCTGCTGCTATGGGCGCTGTTGCTCAGCTGGTCCGCCGCGCTGCTCTCAGCTGCTGCTGGTCTGCCGCACTGTTCTCTGCTGCTGGTCCGCTGCGCTGCTTTCAGCTGCTGCTGGTCCGCCGCACTGTTCTCAGCTGCTGCTGGTCCGCCATGCTGCTCTCAGCGGGCTGCTATGAGCGCTGTTGCTCAGCTGGTCCACCACACTGCTCTCAACTGCTGCTGGTCCACCGTGCTGCTCTCAGCTGCTGCTATGGGTGCTGCTGCTCACCTGGTCCGACGCGCTGCTCTCAGCTGCTGCTGGTCCGCCGTGCTGCTCTCAGCTGCTGCTGGTCCACTGCACTGTTCTTAGTCGCCGCTCTGGGTGCTTCAGAGCTTAGCTCTGCACTGGTACTGTTCAAGGACTGACGCGCTGCTCACTCATGATTTTCTGCATTCTAGTCTGGTGCTTTAGCCATTAAACCAAACTGGTTCTAGTTATAGAATTAAAAGTTGTAGTTCTAATGTTGTAATAGTTATAGCTTGCCTCCAGAAGCAGTAAATGCTCCAACACTGGAAGTTTTTAAGAAGAGACTGGACAGCCATTTGTCCGAAATGGTGTAGGGTTTCCTGCCCGAGCAGGGAGTTGGACTAGATGACCTCCAAGGTCCCTTCCAACTTCACTATTATTATTATTATTATAGTCATAATGTAGAAATGATGCCCTCTTGTAATGTAGAAGTAAAGTAGTAAGTAATAAAGGAGAATATTTTTAGCTGAGTGTTGAAATGAGGGGCCCTTGGTGCTCTCTGAGCTTGGTTGTTTTCTTGCAGATGTTTCATTGAACCATCTGCAAGAAAACAACCAAGCTCAGAGAGCACCAAGGACCCCTTTACGCCCTCTTGCAAGTTGAAGGGACTATATATACTTTAAACATACCACTTTTTCCAGGCATACATAAAACTGATTTGCAGTGGTGATGTTCACGTGCCCCCCACAAGCACTGCATTTTGTTTAAATTGCTGTTGTAGGCCAAACCTTATTTCCCTGCACTGGTGAATATTCTTAACCTTCCAACTCTTGCATGGATTTAAACCTTGCTAAAGAAATTTCACAGGGAATATAACATTCAAGCCAAGGTAGCAACCGTGCTTGCCCTTTCAGTAGTTCAAAATGTAGAAAAGCAGCCCCTGCTTTTTACACAGGCAGAAAACGTTGGCACTGCTGATAGTCTGCAACTTTCAGTCACAATTGGGATTAGAGTTTCTATTGCTAAAGCAAGGCAGTTCTTAAATGAGTTGAGCCCGTTCTTACAATCTTGGTGGCGCAGTGGTTAGAAAGCAGAATTGCAGGCGAATTCGGACGACTGCTAGCAGTTTGATCCTGACCGGCTGAAGGATGACTCGGCCTTCCAGCCTTCCGAGGTCAATAAAACGAGGATCCGGATGGTTGGGGACAATGTCCTGACTCTGTAAACCAGTGTTGTGATTCCATGCCAGCCTGTGCTCCCAACAGCTGAGTCCGAGGAATCTGAGGAGGAGATGGAGGAGGCATTTGAAGGGCCATCAGGGGCAGAGGGAGGCTCTGATGAATTACAGGACTCACGGTTCGATGCAGAGCCTGGGCCCTCCAGTCGTGTTCCTGATGAAGCTCAGCTGTGTGAGGAGAATGAGTCAGACTCGGAGGACTCACACCTGATGGACATGCTAATTGATGCTCGCACACGTCGTCAGTTAGCGAGAGTAAATCAGCAGCAGTCAATACGGCAACTCCAGAGTAAAAGGAGAAGGCACTGAGAGGCAGCGCCTTGGGACTGCTGTATAAAAAGAGGAGGTGTGGGAAGTGCTGGTTGCTGAAGGCAGCCGTTTGCAAAGTACTTCTTGGAATCCTGGTCTGTTTGTCTTGCTTGTGACTACTCTTCTGTTTGCATCGTGTTTTCCTGTGGACTAGTTCCTTCATTTGGATTGAGTTTTGCTGCTTGTGTTTTGGACTATTTGGCAGGTTTGTCACCCATATTAAAAAGGGGTTTGTTTTGTTTTAAAATCTCCAGCCTATTTTATCAGCAGGGGTTTAGTCCTTGTGCCTTTAACAAGGACGGCTATAGGCTGGGAGAGAACAATCGCTTAGAGAAGGCTGCAAAGCACTGTGAAACGGTAGACAAGTCTACGTTCTATTGCTAAATATTGATTTTTTTTAACTGTGGTTGTTAAGCAGTTGTTAAGGGAATCACACAATCATTAAAGCAACATGGCTCCCCCCCCCATTGACTTCACTTGTCAGAAGCCAACTGGAATGGATGCAGATCATATGACTCAAGGATGACGGAACGGTCATAATACATGCCAGTTGCCACACGCCCGAACTTTGATCGCATGACCACGGGAATACTGTCTAGTTTAATGAAAAGAAGGACTAGGGAAGACGCGATAGCAGTCTCCAAGTATTTGAGGGGCTGCCACAAAGAGGAGGAGGGTCAACTGATTTCCCAAAGTGCCAGAAGGCAAGACAAGAACCAAGGGATGGAAACTAGCCAAGGAGAGAAGCAACCTGGAACTAAGGAGAAATTTAGAACAATTAATCAGCGGAACAACCTGCCTCTAGAAGTTGTGAATACTCCGACACTGGAAGTGTTTAAGAAGAGTCTGGAAACCCATTTGTCTGAATTGGTATAGGATTTCCTGCCTGAGCAGGAGGTTGGACTAGATGACCTCCCAGGTCCCTTCCAACTCTGTTACTTTGACCAGTTGTAAGTCACCTTTTCCAATGCTGTGATAACATCAAAAGGTTATTAAACAAGCAGTTGTGAGTTTAGGGCTAACCTGTGTGTTGCAAAGCAAATTTCAGCACCATCTTAATTTAGAGTACAATCAGGAGCAAGTTATTATAACATGACGTTTGTACCGGGGTTAAAAAAAATATACATGTAAATGACCTCATATCCCGCCTTTATTATTTTTACAAACAGATGACTTTACAACACTTCATTAGTAATCATTCAGAGTTACTGCAGTACTGAAAAAAGTGCCACACGTTTTACGTGTGTGGTCACGTGATCCAAATTCGGATGCTTAGCAACTGACTCATGCTCACGACGCTTGCAATGTCCCCGGGGGGGTGTGTGACGTGATTGTCTTTTGTGACTTCTGACAAACAAAGTCAACGGGGGAAGCCAGATTCACTTAACAACCATGTTACTAAGTGAACAACTACAGGGATTAACCTAACAACTGTGGCAAGAAAGGTCGTAAAATGGGGCAAAACTCACTGAGGGGTAGAAACATTGGGCTCACGGGTGGATGTAAGTCAAGGATTTCTCAAATATGGCAGCCGAAGGGAGGAGAAATCTGAACGAAGGTTTTAAAAAACAGCGAAAACTCGGATCTTGTGGGAAATTGGAAGGATTCCTTTCCAGAATATTCTTTATTTCATCCCCACACCGTGTTGCTTGAGAACGAAGCTAAATCTACATAAACGTGTTTACATAATGGAGAGCCCAAAGAAAACCCGGAGAAGCAGTCCTTTGGGGAACTTTTCTTGCTATTTTGTTTGTTTATATATGTATTTTTTTAAAAAAGAAAAAAATAATAATGTTCGGTGATGTCTAGGCCCAAGGAATGCGAGCCCTCGTCCAACCACAAGTTCTTGGCAAAACATTCAAGCTACACAGAATGTTCCTTTTTGTGTTTTTCCTTTCCCTCCCTTCCCCTCCCCACCAAACTCCGAAATATAATAAATCACAGTGTGTGGTTTTTGCAGATTTGAAGTATAATCTTTGGGCGAAATGTCTGGGATTGATGCTGTTGAAATAAAAAAAATCTTCATCGGGGTCCAGTCCAAGCCGGGAATAAACAAAATGGAGGCTGCTTTAGAAAGAAGCGTGTAGTTTATTGAAGAGCAGAGCCAGACAGAAAGATGGCTCTGGAAAAAAGCTGACCACATGGAGCTGGGAGTGGTGGGTTTTTATACCTTCTGTTTCCTGTTCCTGTTTGAGGCTTTGTATTTCCTGTGTCATGTACTTTGATCTAAGTCTTGAGTATGCCCTTTTGGTATGGGGGGGTTATGTCCCCAAAGTTCATGCCTTTTAGAGTTTGGGTGGGGTATGTAGATTCTAAAGAAGTTGAAACTCAAGTACTTTGGCCACCTAATGAGAAGGAAGGACTCACTGGAGAAGAGCCTGATGCTGGGAAAAATGGAGGGCAAGAGAAGAAGGGGACAACAGAGAAGGAGGTGGCTGGATGGAGTCCCTGAAGCAGTAGACGTGAGCTTAAATGGACTCCAGAAAAAGGCAAAGGACAGGAAGGTCTGGAGGGACGTTGTCCATGGGCTCGCGATGGGTCGGACACGACTTCGCAACTAACAACAACAGTGTAGATTCTAGAGGTCTTTGTGTTCCTAATCTCATCAGCTTCTAGTTTCCTGGCTCCAACTTTTCTAAAAGGATTATTACATCTGCATTTCTACAGAGCTGGCCTCTGCCTAGTTCAGTGAGGGCGAACCTTTTAGAGACCGAGTGCCCAAACTGCAACCCAAAACCCACTTATGCATCGTCGAGTGCCGGGTGGGTGTGGCCCATTGGGTGGGCGTGGCTGCGGTGATAACGGCAGACTGGGTGGGACTAAAAAGTTCAATCAATCAATTCCGACTTTGCAAGAACTTTTTTTGTCCCGCGAGAAGTTGAAATTGACTGATCGATTGAACCTTTTCTTTTCTTTTCTTTTTTGCACATGGTGGCGGAGGCCTAAAGCGAAAAGGTTTTATAAAACCCAGCTGAAGGCCTAGGACTGGGGGCGACGGCGCGCGTGCCCACAGAGAGGGCTCTGAGTGCTGCCTCTGGCACCTGTGCCATAGGTTCACCACCACTGGCCTAGTTTCTGTTTGGGGTTATTAAGAGAAACGGGGCTTGCTTTTTCTGCCTTTAAGATCTTCTCCATTATTCCTTTGGATAAAAATATATTCTGCCTTTTTAATATCTCCCAAAATATTTCTTTCTCTGGATTCTTCTCACAATGCATTCCAGTGAAATAGAGGCGATAGGATTGCTACGGTCTGCCTTTCAATCCTTTGCAAAAATCCCATTGAAGCTCTCCTCACCTACTAAAGGTAGATTTTTCGTTGTGTTTGACCGTTGACGTCGAGTTTTGGACTTTTTACGGAAGACCAAGAAGCTGTTTTGACTTCCTTCACCCTTTGACCGAGCAAGCAACCGTCGCTTGGTCAAAATTCAGACGCTTGGCAACCGACTCATATTTATGACGGTCGCAGTGTCCCTTCTGGCAACGGGGAAGCTGGGTTCGCTTAACAACCACGTGGCTAAATTAACAACTGCAGGGATCCGGTTAACAACGGTGGCTAGAAAAGTCGTAAAAAATGGGGCAAAATTCACTTAACCAATGTCTCACTTAGCGACAGAAATGTTGGGCTCAGTTGTGTTCGTAAAACGAGGACCGCCTGTTAGTTAGGTTCTTACGTCTGAATAGTAAAAGAACAGAGGAGTGTGTTATTTCAGCAAGACTGCAGGGGAATTCTTTTAAGTGTGCCATTGCCGCAACGATAATTTTTCAAACTAATCGGAGAGTTGACCTGGGAGCATAAGAAGAGCTGTGTTTGGATCAGAACGAAAGAGGAGCAGAATTGGAAGGAGTCTTGGAGGTCTTCTAGTCCAACCCCTGCTCAAGCCACGTTGTCAGACAAATGGTTGTCCAGTCTTTTCTTCAAAAGTGACGGAGCATCTTGAACTCCTATCGTGTCATCATTAAAGAAGACAGACCCAATTCCTGCAACCGTTCTTTGTATGTTTTATCCTCCAGTCTCCTAATCATCTTTCTTGTTCTCCTCTGGACTCTTTCCAGAGTCTCAACTTCTTTTTTACATCGTGGAGACCAAAACTGGATGCCGTATGCCAAGTGTGGTCTTACCAAAACATTATAAAGTGGTTATTAATACATCACTTGATCAGTTTCCTATTCCCATTTTCCATTCTACTTTGGAGGTAGTTAGAAAAAGATCGGCTTGACATCTCCAATGTTCAGACATGGAAAGTTGGAGGAGCCTCCTTTAAATTCATCCTTCGTCCAAATCCACAGAGATGGATTTTTTTTTTTACACATTTATTAGAATGTTGTTCCCAACCTCCAAGGGTCATTATTAAGAAATGCAAAACTCTTGGATGTTTCAATCTTCGCTCCTTTGAGATTTTCACGGATGGGGACCGTCCGTGGATCTCCAGTAGAGGTAGGGCAGGGGTCTTCAAACTTGGCCCTTTGATGACTTGTGGACTTCAACTCCCAGAATTCCTCAGCCAGGCACACGTGCCTGGCTGAGGAATTCTGGGAGTTGAAGTCCACAAGTCATCAAAGGGCCAAGTTTGAAGACCCCTGAGGTAGGTACAGTATGTTCAAGAGATGCATATCTTATTGGTTGGATATTTCTCCTGTGGCTTTGACCCTAGTTTGGCTGCTGTAATTTAAGAAGGAATGAAAGGATAGGGAATAATCACCCCCAAAATAACCAGCATCCAGCAAAGCATCCGTAAGCAGCAAGCAGACACGAAGAAAGATGGAATTAATACACATCAGAAGTTTCTCCTTTCCAGTATCCAAACCTTTGAAGGGGAAAAAAAAAAAAAACATTTGGCTCAGCCATATGTGAGAGTAATTTTCCTGGCATCCTGTCATTCCAAAGCCACCGTTCCCATCGACAAGGCTACTTTTTGGGTGTCCTCCAGGACTGTCTGGTTGGTGACTTTTCCACCGTGAATTTTTATATTAGCCAGAAATTATAACGAGGTTTTGGGCCTGGGGCCACTTGGCAAGTCCTACATTGTCATCAGAACGGGCAGGAAAAGTGAACAGAACAGTGTAGAGAAAAATAAGCTTTTTACACTTAGGCAAGAAAAATCAAATGTACAGGTACAGATTAGGTGAAACCTAGAAGTAACTCTGAGAGGGATCTTAGAGTCCTAGTGAACACTCACGTAAATGGTATAGGTTCTCCTGCTTGAGCAGGGGCTGGACTAGAAGACCTCCAATGTCCCTTCTATATTCTATTCTATTCTATTCCAATATTTTATTCTATTCCAGTATTCCGTTCCATTCTATTCTACTCTACTCTACTCTATTCTATTCCAATATTCTATTCTATTCCAATATTTTATTCTATTCCAATATTCTATTCTATTCTATTCTATTCCAATATTTTATTCCATTCTATTCTATTCTATTCCAATATTTTATTCTATTCCAATATTTTATTCCATTCTATTCTATTCTATTCCAATATTTTATTCTATTCCAATATTCCATTCCGTTCCATTCTATTCTATTCTACTCCAATATTCTATTCTATTCTATTATTTTATATTATATTCCAATATTCTATTCTATTCCAATATTTTATTCTATTCCAATATTCTATTCTAGTCTAGTCTATTCAAAAAGGACAATGCAATCTTAGGTTGCATTAACAAAGGGGAGGAATCAAGATCACATGAAGTAATAGTATTGCTTTATAAAGTCTTAGTAAGACTAGACTTAGAATAGTGCATTCAGTTTTGGTCACCATGTTATAAAAAAGATGTTAAGACTCTAGAAATAGAACATAGAAGAGCAGCAAAGATGATCAGGGGTCTGGAGGCTATCAAGAACGGTTGCAGGAATTGGGTATGTCTAGTCCAGTGAAAAGAAGAACGAGGAGTGACAAGAGGGCAGACTTCCAATATCTCAGGGGCTGTCCCAAAGGAGAGGGAGTCAAGCTATTCTCCAAAGCGCCTGAAGGCAGGACAAGAAGTAACAGATAGAAAGTAATCAAGGAGAGAAGCAACCTAGAAACAAGGAGAAATTTCCTAACAGTTAGAGCAGTCAACCAATGGAACTGCTCGCCTTCAGAAGTTGTGGGTGCTCCATCACTGGAGGCTTTTAAGAAGTGACCGGACAGCCACCTGTCTGAAATGGTATAGGGTCTCCTTCTTCAGCACGAGGTTGGGCTAGAAGACCTCCAAGGTCCCTTCCAGTGCTATTATTCTGTAGTTAAATGGATGGTGAGCGTGTTCTCTGGAGATTAGCCTTCAGAACGTTGCTTCTGGGATGGTGCTTCCATTGATCAAAGAAGATGGTGAGGGTGACGAGAAGGATTGTAGTGATCATGACCACAGGTGTCTGTAATAAGCCCCAGTGTGTTAAACTAGGGGTCTTCAAACTTGGCCCTTTTATGATTGGTGGGCTTCAACTCTCAGAATTCCTCAGCCAGCATGCCTGGCTGAAGAATTCTGGGAGTTGGTCCACCAGTCATAAAAGGACCAAGTTTGAAGACCCCTGGTCTGGATCCAAGCCCGCAGTTTCATCAAAATGGCCGACTGAGGAATTCTGGGAGTTGAAGTCCACCAGTCATCAAAGGGCTAGGTTTGGAGGCCCCTGCATTACGTGATGCCATAAGGTAGAAGAGCAGGTTGAGGACAAAGCATAGCTGGCTGGGGAATTCTGGGAGTTGAAGTCCACACCTCTTTAAATGGGCAGGTTGAAAAACACCGCTTTAGCTCTTTCTGAGTTAGCATTATTTCCCCCTCACATTATGTCAAGGGTCTTCAAACCTGGTCCTTTTATGACTGGTGGAATTCAACTGCCAGAATTCCTCAGCCAGGCATGCTGGCTGAGGAATTCTGGGAGTTGAAGTCCACCAGTCATCAAAGGGCCAAGTTTGAAGACCCCTGAGAGTCTGGATCCAAGCCCGCAGTTTCATCAAAATGGCTGACTGAGGAATTCTGGGAGTTGCAGTCCACCAGTCATAAAAGGGCCAAGTTTGAAGACCCCTGCATTATGTGATGCCACAAGGTAGAAGAGCAGGTTGAGGACAAAGCATAGCTGCCTGGGGAATTCTGGGAGTTGAAGTCCACACTCTTAAAATGGCCGCAGTTGAAAAACACCGGTTTAGCTCTTTCTGAGTTAGCTTTATTTCCCCCTCACATTATGTCAGGGGTCTTCAAACCTGGTCCTTTTATGACTGATGGACTTCAACTCCCAGAATTCCTCAGCCAGGCATGCTGGCTGAGGAATTCTGGGAGTTGAAGTCCACCAGTCATAAAAGGGCCAAGTTTGAAGACCCCTGCACTACCCCCATATTTTTTAAAAAGAATATATATTCTAAATTAGGAACTATCACTTCTATAGTTCAGCTGTGTGTTGACAAAAAAAAAAAAGGTTTTCTTAATCTGTCTTGGCTTTCGTTTAATTTCATGGGGCCGATCCTGAATTCTATCAATGTGAGACACGGGGGGGGGGATGTTCTCTATTAGTGTCGTAGTCTCTTTGCAGCAGGTCCCCGGAGAACCCAACAAAGGGAAAGAAAGAGAAGAAAAGAGAGATTTAGAGGGGAAAGACTTAAAGAGATGGATAGGTAAAGAGATCAGGGTTCAAACGAGTTGAGGCAGTTTCCTTTTTATGGTGTCTGCAAGTTACAGATTTAAGAACAGCTGACCTTGAGACACAACAAAAGAGCTTGATCTGACAAGCCTTCTCCAAAATGTAAGAGACTTATCAGGAGAACAGGTTTGTTTTCTAGTCTGTTTGTAGGTTAACTGGTTGTAGAAATAAAGGTGGGTTCTGAATCTAATGATAAAATCAATATACAGGCAGTCCTCAATTTGCAAGATTACTTGAATGGCAATAGTTGTTAAGAAGATTGTCATATAACCTTGGCCAATTTTACCACCGATTTTGTGGCTGTTGTTAAGCAAATATTGCAGTCATTCAGCAATCCAATAGAGTGGAGTGGAGGGAGTGGAATGGAATGGAATGGAATGGAAAATATAGAATACAGAATGGAATGGAATGGAATGGAATAGAAAATATAGAATATAGAATGGAATGGAATGCAGTGGAATAGAAAATATAGAATACAGAATGGAATGGAATGGAATGGAATAGAAAATACAGAATACAGAATGGAATGGAATAGAAAATATAGAATACAGAATGGAATGGAATGGAATGGAATGGAATAGAAAATATAGAATACAGATTGGAATGGAATAGAATGGAATGGAATAGAATAGAATAATAACTTTATTGTCTCTTTGAATGTACACTAATCGGCATACATTAAAACAGTGGTTCTCAACCTTTCTAATGCTGCGACCCCATAATACAGTTCCCCATGTTGTGGTGATCCCCAACCACTTATACATCACCGGGTGCCAGGGGCGTGGCCAAAGAAAAGGGGAAAAAAATGGCGGACAGCCTTGTTTGGTGACCCCCGTGAAATGGTCGTTCGACCCCAAATGGGGTCCCGACCCACAGGTTGAGAACCACTGCATTAAAATGAAATTTTGTTTTATATATATATATATGTATGTGTGTGTGTGTGTACTGCTCAAAAAAATAAAGGGGACACAAATATAAGACATCCTATACGTTTGTGTTCCCTTTATTTTTTTGAGCAGTGTATATATACATGTGTGTGTGTGTGTGTTATAAAATTTGGATTGCTAACAAGTGTGTGTGTGTGTGTGTGTATCCATAGTGCTTCCATCAAGTCTTGTGTCAGGACACCTTCATCATGGAGAAAAGTATTTATTTGTACTACTGCCAGTAAAACTCTGACACCCCTTACATTTTTTTTTTACTAGGAAGTAAACATTCAGGGCTGCCTGGGTAAACATAGAACGGGTTTGAACAGAGATTGTGCCTCCCACTTTATTTTTACCGAAGTGTCATTTCGCTGCAAGCATGAAATCTAAGTGAATAACGCAGTACTGAAAACATGAACTCTTGTACGTTGAAGGGCAAAGCTAATTTTTAGTTGGAAAGAAGAAGAAGGGAAGAAAAAAAAACCACAGGGAAAAAAAAGAAAGAAGAGATGTGAACTTTGCTCAGATTAAAACCCTGATAGAAGCAGTCATTCTGCTTTCGCCGTAATTAGTGATGACGTTTTTATCAGCTTATTTTTGCTTTCCGGATTGGGCTTTAACAGCAACCAATTGTACGTCACGTTCTTGTTCTGTTCATTACTCTGGTTTTCTGAGTCTCCCCCTCCCCCTTAAACTCATGGTTTTATTACTCTTATTTTGGAAGTGTTTTCTTGCAATCTGATATCCAGTGGATTGCTTACTTCAGAATAATTTGTTTGGGGGTGTTGTTTTAATCCTTGTCCCACCTTAGGTATGATAGCCAGCTGGGTGAGTTTGAACCAATCACCAGGAGACTGGGAGTTCTAGTCCTGCTTACACATGAAGGCCACCCAGTTGACGTTGGGCCAATCACCAGGAGACTGGGACTTCTAGTCCTGCTTTAGACATGAAGTTTATCTGGGCGACGTTGGGCCAATCAACCAAGAGACTTGAGTTCTAGTCCTGCTTTAGGCATGAAAGCCAGCTGGGTGACTTTGGACCAATCACCAGGAGACTGGGAGTTCTAGTCCCGCCTTAGCTGTGAAAACTGACTGGGTGACTTTGAACCAATCACCAGGAGACTGGGAGTTCTAGTCCTGCTTTACACATAAAGGCCACCCTGTTAACGTTGGGCCAATCAGCAGGAGACTGGGAGTTCTAGTCCTGCTTTAGGCATGAAAGCCAGCTGGGTGACTTTGGACCAATCACCAGGAGAATAGGAGTTATAGTCCTGCCTTAGCTATGGAAACTGGCTGGATAACTTGGAGCCAATCATCAGGAGACTGGGAGTTATAGTCCGACCAAAGCCATGAAAGCCAGCTGGGTGACTTTGAACCAGTTTGCTCTCACATGCAAATGGGGCTGAGCGGGCACGAGCGCTGCAAATGGGGCAGCCCTAGCGCTGGCAGGATGCTATGGGCGGCACTAGTGCTGGCGGGACACACTGCGGCTGAGTGGCGCTAGTGCCGGTGGGTCGCTTGTGGTTGGGGCCGCGCTAGCACGAGTGTGTGGGGTTGAGTGCACGCGCGTCTGCATGTGCACTGTCCATCCTTTCACGCGGCTCAGTAGATGGGGTTGGGGACCCCTTCTCTAAGGTCCCTTCCAGCCCTAGGATTCTATATTCTGTTTGTTACCTGGGGATACCAACATTGAAACTTGTGGTGGTCTTTTGACTCCAAAGGAAACGTTCACCAAGGATCTGTGTCTTTTTCCTTCTAATTATAAACTCTAGATCAGCGGTCTTCATCCTTCCTAGCTTGGCGGTCCGGCGTGAGGGGGGGAGCTTCACGCGCAAGTGGAGGCATCCACCGCTTGCCCAAGGGGAGCTACACACACGGGCTTGCCCGACGTTTTCCACAGCCAGGTTGCAAATCAGCCACAGTCCAATACTGGGCTGCAGCCCCTTTAGGCCCAGAAGTCCTTAGAATTCATTATCCGCCTTCAGTAGCAAACCCGCCAATTTCCAGTGCCGCGATCTTGACCCTTATTTAAGCCCGAAATGAAAGATTGTTTTCACTTTTACTCCTTTCTGAAACGTGGCTTCGGTGACCCTTGGAGACTGCTGAAGTTAAAAGTGGAAAAGAACGTTCTCAACCATAAAAGATTGTCGCTCTTTTGAAAGAGCGTTTGTTCCCTGACCCGTGGAGATCTCGGAACAGAATCCTGTAGCCCTGAGAAGAAAACTAAATCTCACACTTCTTTTATTTTCTTCTGTGAGTATTTTATATATTTGGCCTAGATTCTGTTGCAGCAAAGCGTGAGGTATTTTGGTGATCGTCTTGCAAAACATCCCAGCCTGAGGGGGGCCGTTATTGTCAGCAAGAGGAAGTATAAAATACCTTTATATCCTGCAACCTGCAGATTTTTTTATTGACCAAAGTGTCAGCCGCAGGAATACCGGAAGTCTTGTGGCTTGTTGGGAGATGAAATAAATAGTGTCTCCTCTTTCCAAGATCCTTAGCTTTTTATTCAATTTGTTGAGATAACGAGCTGACTGCAAAGCATCGATTCTGGGCAGCGGTGACTATGGATTTTGTACGTGGGAACAGACACGCTGGGAGAGACAGATGGGTCTCAGGTGGAGAACGTGGCTCAGGCTGGCACAGAAGGTAGCAATGTCCCGGCTGGCATTAACGGGGACCACCCTTGTAGGCTACCTTTTCGTCATGGTCATCATCCAGAGGGGAGAAATAGTTTATGTTCAGGATGGGAGGGGTCTGTAGATATTTTCTCAGTCCTCTTTCTGGTACACTGGACAGCCATTTGTCTGAAAGGGTACAGGGTTTCCTGCCTGGGCAGAGGGCTGGACTAGATGACCTCCAAGGTCCCTTCCAACTTTATTATTATGTTTTTTAATGAATACATGCCAATTGGAGCTGCCTATTCCGTAACACACATTACTCTCAATAAATTTTTAAGAAGAGATTGGACAGCCATTTGTCTAGAATGGTGTAGGGCAGTGATGGCGAAACTTTTAGAGACTGAGTGCCCAAACTGCAACCCAAAACCCACTTGCGTATCATCGGGTGCCGGGTGGGCGTGGCCCATTGGGTGGGCATGGCCCATTGGGTGGGCGTGACTCATTGGGTTGGTGTAATGCTATTCTATTTGACAATAGGAAAAGAGAAAAGAAAAGAAAAGAAAAGAAGAAATAGCAAGCAAAAAATATAAATATGAAGAGAGAAGCAACCTAGAACTAAGGAGAAATTTCCTGACAGTTAGAACAATTAACCAGTGGAACTACCTGCCTCCAGAAGCGGTGAATGCTGTAACACTGGAAGTTTTTAAGAAGAGACTGGACAGCCATTTGTCTGAAATGGTACAGGGTTTCCTGCCTCAGCAGGGGGTTGAACTAGATGACCTCCAAGGTCCCTTCCAACTTTATATTATTATTATTATATATGGATCATCGCACAGTCAGCCAGATGTTCAGACTGGATTTGGCATTTTGTCTACCTATCGAGTCCTTACCCAGGACCTGGGATAGGCAGATGTGGATGTTTGATGGCAGATGTGGATGTTTGATGGTATTACAGGTATCGTCGCAGGATGGAAGCAGTTCCTAATAAGGCCGCCTTTTGCAATTGACTAATAGCGAATTTGTCAATGCCAATGGTGTTCAAGTGGTGCTCCAGTTGTTTTGGGATTGCACCCAAGGAGCCTATTACTATTGGTACTACCCTTGCTTGCTTTTGCCACAGTCTTTCTATTTCTATTTGTAGGTCTTTGTATTTTGTTATTTTCTCCAGTTCTTTCTCTTCTATTCTGCTATCTCCAGGCACTGCCACGTCCACTATCCAGACTTTTTTGTCTTTCTTATCGACAATTGTTAAGTCTGGGGTGTTATGTTGCAGGTGCTTGTCTGTTTGAATTCTGAAGTCCCAGAGCAGTTTAATTTTATCATTTTCTATGACTTTCTCTATTTTATGATCCCACCAGTTTTTGCTTACAGGCCAATGATATTTTTTGCAGATCTTCCAATGCACCATTGTTGCTACTTTGTCATGCCGCTGCTTGTAATCAGTCTGTGCAATCTTCTTGCAACAGCTTACCAAGTGGTCCACTGTTTCTTCAGCTTCTTTGCATAGGCGGCACTTACTGTCTGTTGCTGTCTTCTCAATTTTGACTTTGTATGCATTTGTCCTTAAGGCTTGGTCTTGTGCAGCCAGAATTAGTCCCTCGGTCTCTTTCTTCAATTTTCCTGCTCTTAGCCATTGCCAGGTTTTATTATTATCTGCTTTCCCAGCTATTTTTTTCATGTATTGGCCATGTAGTGCTTTGTCTTCCCATGCCTCTATTCTGTTCTTCATTTGGTCTTTCTTGTAGGCCACTTTGGTCTCTCCAGTAGTTAGTAAACCTTCCTGATATACTAATTTCAGTGCATCTTCATCATTGTTCTTCAGATATTCTTCCAAAGCCATTTTTTCTTCTTCAACCATCTGATGTACTTGTAGCATTCCACGCCCACCTATTTGCCTTGGTAGATAAAGTCTATCAATGTCACTGCGTGGATGAAGGGCATGATTCATTGTCATTATTTTTCTGGTCTGCCTATCCATTGCTTTTAGTTCTGCTTGAGTCCAGTCCACTATTCCAGCTGTGTACCTAATGACTGGGATTGCCCAGGTGTTGATTGCCTTTATGGTATTTCCTCCATTGAGTTTGGACTTTAAGATCTTCTTCACTCTCTTGATGTATTCACTTCTAATCTTTTTCTTGACTTCAGTGTGCTTGATGTTGTCAGCTTGAAGGATACCCAAGTATTTGTAGTACTCTTCCTCATCCAGACTCTTAATGTTATTTTTGTGGGGCATCTTGATTCCTTCAGTTTTCACTATTTTTCCTTGTTTGATAGTAAGTGTGGCACATTTGTCCAAGCCAAACTCCATTACAATATCTTGGCTATATATACGGACAGTGTTGAGCAGCGATTCTATTTCAGATGATGTTTTTCCATACAGCTTCAGATCATCCATGTAAAGGAGGTGGGATAGTCTAGCAGATGTTTTTGATGTTTGATAACCATGTCCTGAGTTATTCAGTATTGTTGACAGAGGAAACAGTGCAATAACAAATAGTAATGGTGATAATGAATCTCCTTGAAATATCCCTCTCTTGATATTAACCTCTCCCAGCTTTTCACCATTGATCTGCAACTGTGTCTTCCATTGTGCCATCGATCTTTGCACAAATTTTCTGATGTTTCTACTGACTCCTGTTATTTCTAGGCACTTGATTATCCAATCATGTGGCAGAGAGTCAAATGCCTTTTTGTAGTCAATCCATGCCACATTCAGGTTGGTCTTCCTTCTCTTGCAGTTTTCCAAGATCATTTTGTCTATTAGAAGTTGATCTTTTGTTCCTCTGCTATTGGGGCGGTTTCCTTTCTGCTCAGGTGGAAAGAGATTGTTTTCAACTAGATGCTGTTATTATTATTATTATTATCGATCATCGCACAGTCAGCCAGATGTTCAGACTGGATTTGGCATTTTGTCTACCTATCGAATCCTTACCCAGGACCTGGGATAGGCAGATGTGGATGTTTGATGGTATTACAGATATCGTCGCAGGATGGAAGCAGTTCCTAATAAGGCCGCCTTTTGCAATTGACTAATAGCGAATTTGTCAATGCCAATGGTGTTCAAGTGGTGCTCCAGTTGTTTTGGAATTGCACCCAAGGAGCCTATGACTATTGGTACTACCCTTGCTTGCTTTTGCCACAGTCTTTCTATTTCTATTTGTAGGTCTTTGTATTTTGTTATCTTCTCCAGTTCTTTCTCTTCTATTCTGCTATCTCCAGGCACTGCCACGTCCACTATCCAGACTTTTTTGTCTTTCTTATCGACAATTGTTAAGTCTGGGGTGTTATGTTGCAGGTGCTTGTCTGTTTGAATTCTGAAGTCCCAGAGCAGTTTAATTTTATCATTTTCTATGACTTTCTCTATTTTATGATCCCACCAGTTTTTGCTTACAGGCAAATGATATTTTTTGCAGATCTTCCAATGCACCATTGTTGCTACTTTGTCATGCCGCTGCTTGTAATTATTATTATTATTATTATTATTATTATTATTATTATTATTATTATTATTATTATTATTGATCATCGCACAGTCAGCCAGTTGTTCAGACTGGATTTGGCATTTTGTCTACCTATCGAGTCCTTACCCAGGACCTGGGATAGGCAGATGTGGATGTTTGATGGTATTACAGATATCGTCGCAGGATGGAAGCAGTTCCTAATAAGGCCGCCTTTTGCAATTGACTAATAGCGAATTTGTCAATGCCAATGGTGTTCAAGTGGTGCTCCAGTTGTTTTGGGATTGCACCCAAGGAGCCTATGACTATTGGTACTACCCTTGCTTGCTTTTGCCACAGTCTTTCTATTTCTATTTGTAGGTCTTTGTATTTTGTTATCTTCTCCAGTTCTTTCTCGTCTATTCTGCTGTCTCCAGGCACTGCCACGTCCACTATCCAGACTTTTTTGTCTTTCTTATCGACAATTGTTAAGTCCAGGGTGTTATGTTGCAGGTGCTGCTATTATTATTATTATTATTATTATTATTATTATTATTATTATTATTATCTGATTAGAATACATGCATTTTTCACACGAGGAGGATGGGCAGAGAAGCCCATTTGCTAAAGCTCACTAAACTTCCCTCGCATCCCGTGAGAACGAGGCTCAACCCGACACATGACTCTCTGTCGATAAAATCCCGAGCTCCACACCATTTAATAAAATGGTTTTATCATTAATCACTGCAGAGAAGACGGTGACTCGGGGGTCATCTACAAGCCAACGTTTGGCCGCCTTGCAAAGAACAAGTCTCATCTTTTTTTTCTTTTTTAAGTCTTACAAAATGCCGGGTGAAGTTACCCTTTTGCAGCCATATATATGCAGACAAAATTTGATTTGAAAGAAAAATCTATTTTTGGTCGACCAATCTGTCCAAACGTGAATGGTAAGGATGGGGCTTATTAAATCATCTAATCCAGCTCTTTTGGCTCTTGAAAAATGGCCTTGTATATTGCGTTCGGCTGGCTGGTAGCCTAACCTGATTATCTTAACTGCCACAAACAAAAAAATAATTGAATTGTGTCACTGTGCTTTTTTTTCTTTCCAGAGGGGAGGTACAAAGGCTTCCTGGGGAGGCGGGGAGAAGTTAAAACAGTATATGTCCAGGTTGTGAGGGGGGGGTGTCTGTAGATATTTTCTCAGCCCTCTTTCTGACCTGTGCAATAATAACAACAACAACAACAACTGACTACTGGAGAGACCAAACTGGCCTATAAGAAAGACCAAATGAAGAACAGAATAGAGGCATGGGAAGACAAAGCACTACATGGCCAATACATTAAAAAAATAGCCGGGAAAGCAGATATTAACAAGACCTGGCAATGGCTAAGAGCAGGAAAATTGAAGAAAGAGACCGAGGGACTAATTCTGGCTGCACAAGACCAAGCCTTAAGGACAAATGCATACAAAGTCAAAATTGAGAAGACAGCAACAGACAGTAAGTGCCGCCTATGCCAAGAAGCTGAAGAAACAGTGGACCACCTGGTAAGCTGTTCCAAGAAGATTGCACAGACTGACTACAAGCAGCGGCATGACAAAGTAGCAACAATGGTGCATTGGAAGATCTGCAAAAAATATCATTTGCCTGTAAGCAAAAAACTGGTGGGATCATAAAATAGAGAAAGTCATAGAAAATGATAAAATTAAACTGCTCTGGGACTTCAGAATTCAAACAGACAAGCACCTGCAACATAACACCCCAGACTTAACAATTGTCGATAAGAAAGACAAAAAAGTCTGGATAGTGAACGTGGCAGTGCCTGGAGGCAGCAGAATAGACGAGAAAGAACTGGAGAAGATAACAAAATACAAAGACCTACAAATAGTTAATTGCAAAAGGCGGCCTTACTAGGAACTGCTTCCATTCTGCGACCATCAAACATCCACATCTGCCTATCCCAGATCCTGGGTAAGGACTCAATAGATAGACAAAATGCCAAATCCAGTCTGAACATCTGGCTGACTGTGCAAATGATCCATAATAATAATAACAATAATAAAGGTTGGAAGGGACCTTGGAGGTCATCTAGTCCAACCCCCTGCTCAGGCAGGAAACCCTATACCGGGGTAGGCAACCTTGGCCCTTTTATGACTCGTGGACTTCAACTCCCAGAATTCCTGAGCCAGCCATGCTGAGGGGAAAGGGAGAGGTTTCCAAGCTGAGCCATGCTGGCTCAGGAATTCTGGGAGTTGAAGTCCACGAATCATAAAAGAGCCAAGGTTGCCTACCCCTGGCCTATACCATTTCAGACAAATGGCCGTCTGGTCTCTTCTTAAAAACTTCCAGTGTTGGAGCATTCCCAGCTTCTAGTGGCAGGTTGTTCCACTGGTTAATTGTTCTAACTGTCAGGAAGTTTCTCCTTAGTTCTAGGTTGCTTCTCTCTCTGATTAGTTTCCATCCGTTGCTTCTTGTCCTGCCTTCAGGTGCTTTGGAGAATAGCTTGACTCCCTCTTCTTTGGGGCAGCCCCTGAGATATTGGAATATGGCTGTCATGTTCCCCCTCGTCCTTCTCTTCATTAAACTAGGCATCCCCAATTCCAGCAACCGTTCCTTTTATGCTTTAGCCTCCAGTCCCCTAATCACCTTTGTTGCTCTTCTCTGTACTATTTCTAGAGTCTCAACATCTTTTTTACATCGTGGTGACCAAAACTAGATGCTGTACTCCAAGGGTGGCCTTATCAAGGCATTGTAAAGTGGTATTAACCTTTCACGTGATCTTGATTCTATCCCTCTTTTAATGCAGCCTTGCACTGTGTTGGCTTTTTGGGCAGCTGCAGCACAGGGATGGCTCCTATTTAAGTTTGTTTGTTTGTTTTGTTTTGTTTTATTTTGGTTTGGGGTTTTTCTTTTGCTCTAGGGGAAGATTTCAGCCCAAGTCAGCCTTTGCGACTTCTCTTAACAGCTACCCGACCAATTTTGCAGTAATTGCTTTGATAATCTATATTTAGCATCCTGCAAAAGGCCCCTTAATCGGCTTGGGAAATATTTATTGGATGCTGTACATTTTGTGCCTCCACAAGGAAACAGGTTAAGCTGCAGTGTTCCAGAGTTGAACCATAACGAATGAAAATAAATGTAGTCCTCTAACTTTACGATCACATGGAGCCCCAAAATTTCCATGGCTAAAGGGAGACATTTGTTCAGTGAGTTTTGCCCCATTTTTATGACCTGCCTTGTCACCCTTCAGTTCTTAAATGAGTAACACAAGGTGTCAAGGGAACCTGGTGTCCTCCATTGACTTTGCTTGTCGGAAGTTGCAAAATGGAGTCCTATGACTGCAACGGTCATAAATAGGAGTCAGCTGCTCAATGTTTGAATTTTGATTCACGTGACCACCGGGGATACTGCAGCGGGCCGTAAGTCCCTTTTTTTTCAGTAACTTCAAATGGTCGCTAAATGAACGATAACTTGAGGAGGTTTCAGATGCAACAGGGATGTTTCAATTCTGCTATTTTGATGTCCTGTTTTAAGATGAGAAGGTTCAGATTGGTTGGAAATGTGACAGATTGGCTTTCTGACTGGTGCCAAGTCCCTGTTGGAGTTGTTAACACTCCGGCATGCTTCTTATTGCATAGATCAAATACCTCTTCGCCTCGTCGTAATGCAGGTAGTCCTCATTTAATGACCCCAGTTGGGAACGGCAATTGAATGGCTAAGCAAGTTTTTTGGGCTGTTTTTTGGGGGGGGGCAGTTATTTTATCACTGGAAGAGGCAAAAATGTTATTCATAGTTATTGGTTTTTCCTTCGGTAACAGGACAATGCAGGGGGGCTGAAAGAGGATTGCACAATGCAATCACCAGTGGGCATACACACATACACAAAAGCACACAAAGAGAGAGGGGGGGAGAGAGAATTTGGACACGAAATAATTAGCATTGCGCTATATCGCACCCATGAAAATTGTTCCACACTTTCCCCCTTCCATAAATTTGGGAAATAAATTCTCGCCTGTCAAATTGAATGGGAACTGATCAAATCAAATACTGTAGGAATAAAGCTTTCCTTGAAAAATTCCATGTGTTCCCTACTGAAAAGCATACCTGAAAATATTTTGGGAATGTTGTAGTAAAGAAATTCACTTCCCCTCCCAAAAGTATGCATTTATTAGAAAAGCACACCAGAATATAGACACATTTTAATGTGGAAAGAAAGAGAGAGAGAGAGAGAGAGAGAGAGAGAGAGAGAGAGAGAGAATGGGAGAAAAAGAAAAGAAAGAAAGAAAGAAAGAAAGAAAGAAAGAAAGAAAGAAAGAAAGAAAGAAAGAAAGAAAGGGAGAATGGAAGGAAGGAAGGAAGGAAGAAAGAAAGAAAGAAAGAAAGAAAGAAAGAAAGAAAGAAAGAAAGAAAGAAAGAAAGAAAGAAAGAAAGAAAGAAAGAAAAGGAAGGAAGGAGAGTGGGAGGGAGGAAGGAAAAGAAAGAAAGAAAGAAAGAAAGAAAGAAAAAGAAAGAAAGAAAGAAAGAGTGGAAGAAAGAAAGAAAGAAAGAAAGAAAGAAAGAAAGAAAGAAAGAAAGAAAGAAAGAAGGAGAGTGGAAGAAAGAAAGAAAGGGAGAATGGGAGGGAGGGGAGAAGGAAGAAAAAAGAAAGAAAGAAAGAAAAGGGAGGGAGGCGACTATAATGAATTTAAACTTTATAAAACAAAACTTTGACAAGTTACTGATCTATAGTTGATCACTAGCATTTGCTATTTAATTTCAGTGTGATTTATTTTGATTTATATACAGAAACTGCAATATTTTTTTAAAAGGAAGAATGGTAAAAGGCTCTTTTAATTATACATCATTTTGGAGTGCAATCCTCTTTTTATTAACCTGCTCCACCTACCTCAGTGAACCCAGTAAGACTTTCATCCGAATACAGGTAGATGTGGCTCTGCTATAAATCATTATAATAATAATAATAATAATAATAGTAGTAGTAAAGTTGGAAGGGACCTTGGAGGTCATCTAGTCCAACCCCCTGCTCGGGCAGGAAACCCTACACCATTTCGGACAAATGGCTGTCCAGTCTCTTCTTAAAAACTTCCAGTGTTGGAGCATTTACTGCTTCTGGAGGCAGGTTTTTTCCACTGATTAATTGTTCTAACTGTCAGGAAGTTTCTCCTTAGTTCTAGGTTGCTTCTCTCCTTGATTAAAAGCAACCGTCCCAAAACTGTCCAGGTAGTTCTGAATTTATGAGAAAAGCTTCCATCTGCATTATGGAGAAACTTCTGTGAAATCTTCCAGAGAGAAAATAGGGGCAGGGGCGTGCAAAAAAATGTGCACACATGGCTAGCTTTGTATGTTTCGTTCTACTTGGCATGATAATCAGACTGTCTCTGCAGGCAAAATGCAGTTTTCTGGCAGCAGAAAACCTGTTTCTAGCTTTCATTTCAAAGTCATAACAGTCTCTCCTTCCTTCTGTTTTATTTTTTGTTTTAAGGGGTGAATCAGTCCGGTGGGGTCTTTTGTTTTTCAGGTTGAAAACCAACATTGGTTAAGGCAGTATAGGCTACAAACCAGACCGGGAGTTCTAGTCCCGCCTTAGGCACAAAGCCGGCAAGATGACTTTGGGTTAGTCACTGGGAGACCGTGAGTTCTAGTTCCGCCTTAGGCACAAAGCTGGTGGGATGACTTTGGGTTAATCACCCGGAGACCGTGAGTTCTAGTTCTGCCTTAGGCACAAAGCCAGCGGGATGACTTTGGGTTAATCACTGGGAGACCATGAGTTCTAGTTCCGCCTTAGGCACAAAGCCGGCGGGATGACTTTGGGTTAATCACCCGGAGACCGTGAGTTCTAGTTCTGCCTTAGGCACAAAGCCAGCGGGATGACTTTGGGTTAATCACCCGGAGACCGTGAGTTCTAGTTCTGCCTTAGGCACAAAGCCAGCGGGATGACTTTGGGTTAATCACTGGGAGACCGTGAGTTCTAGTTCCGCCTTAGGCACAAAGCCGGCGGGATGACTTTGGGTTAATCACCCGGAGACCGTGAGTTCTAGTTCTGCCTTAGGCACAAAGCCAGCGGGATGACTTTGGGTTAATCACTGGGAGACCGTGAGTTCTAGTTCCGCCTTAGGCACAAAGCCGGCGGGATGACTTTGGGTTAATCACCCGGAGACCGTGAGTTCTAGTTCTGCCTTAGGCACAAAGCCAGCGGGATGACTTTGGGTTAATCACTGGGAGACCGTGAGTTCTAGTTCCGCCTTAGGCACAAAGCCGGCGGGATGACTTTGGGTTAATCACCCGGAGACCGTGAGTTCTAGTTCCGCCTTAGGCACAAAGCTGGTGGGATGACTTTTAATCACCGGGAGACCATGAGTTCTAGTCCCACCTTAGGCACAAAGCCGGCGGGATGACTTTGGGTTAATCACCTGGAGACCGGGAATTCTAGTCCCACCTTAGGCAGAAAGCCGGCAAGATGACTTTGGGTTAATCAGCAGGAGACCATGAGTTCTAGTCCCGCCTTTGGCAGGAAGGCAAGTTGATTGATCTGGAGCCAATCAGCAGGAAATTGTGAGTTCTAGTCCCACTTTAAGCTTGAAAGCTACTTGGGTGATTTTGGGCCAAAAACCAGGAGACTGGGAGTTCTAGTCCTGCCTTAGGCAGGAAAGCCAGCATGGTAACTTTGGGCCAATCACCAGGAGACTGTGAGATCTAGATCCTACCTTAGGTATGAAAGCAGGCTGGGTGACTTTAGGCCAATCACCAGGAGACTGTGAGTTCTAGTTCTGCCTTAGGCACAAAACCGGGCGGATAACCTTGGGCCAGTCCCTTACCCTCAGCCCCAGGAAGCAGACAATGGCAAACTACTTCTGAAAAACTTTTCCAGGAAAACTGGAGACCCCTGTTCAGACAGCCAAGAGTCAAGACTGATTTGAAGGCACATGCAAAAAAAAAAAGAGAGAGAGCTAAACACCCGTCACTAAGCAGAACTCAACTACGGGGCAGCCAGAACAAAAAGTCATTTTTTTTTTCATTTCAAAGAGTTTAAAATTCAGTGCAGTCAATACAAGAACATCACAATAGCTCTGGAGGGATTGAAGCCTGGGGCCATTTGACCAGTGCAGCATATAATTTCCCACGGTGACCAACCAGATGCTTCTGGAACGTTCCTAAACTGGAAATGGAGCGACCAAGCATTCTTACCTCAGTTTAATCCTTTTTTCCTTTATCCCATTAAACCAAAAATACCAGTCAAGGGTCCACTGTTTTAGGCATTCTGGGGCTTTTAAGCCAGAGCCTGTGTCTTTTACACCTCAGATTACGTAGAATAGATTTAGAATGAGGAGGAAAATGGGTGGAGGTCTTAAGAAGAAAGATCTGGGTTCGAATGCAAGCCAGTTCCTTTGTAGGACAGCCAGGGCGATCCCAAGTTTCAGACTACGAAGTTACAGTGTTTGTTGTTGTTAATTGCGAAGTCGTGTCCGACCCATCGCGACCCCATGGACAACATTCCTCCAGGTCTTCCTGTCCTCTACTATCTTCTGGAGTCCATTTAAGTTCACACCTCCTGCTTCAGTGACTCCATCCAGCCATCTCATTCTCTGTCGTCCCCTTCTTCTATTGCCCTCCATCTTTCCCAGCATTATGCCCTTCTCCAGTGAGTCCTTCCTTCTCATCAGGTGGCCAAAGTATTTGAGTTTCAACTTCAGGATCTGGCTTTTTCAAGAGCAGTCGGGGTTGATTTCCTCCAGGACTGACCGGTTGGATCGCCTTGCAGTCCAAGGGACTCGCAGGAGTCTTCTCCAGCACCATAGTTCAAAGGCCTCAATTCTTTTGCGCTCAGCCTTTCTTATGGTCCAACTTTCACAGCCATAAATTGCAACTGGGAAAATCATGGCCTGGACTATACGCACTTTTGTTGGCAGGGTGATGTCTCTGCTTTTTCGTATGCTGTCTAGATTTGCCATAGCTTTCCTCCCCAGGAGCAAGCGTCTTTTAATTTCTTGGCTGCAGTCCCCATCTGAGGTGATCTCGGAGCCCAGAAAAATAAAATCTGTCACTACCTCCATTTCTTCCCCATCTATTTGCCAGGAATTGAGAGGGCCGGATGCCATGATTTTGGTTACAGTGTTTACCTTGATAGAAAAACACCTTTCCTTGGCTTTTTCCAGGTACAGAACCCGCTCCTCTAGGAACTACAGACTTAGGTGCCCCATTTTACAACTTTTCTTGCCCACGGTCTTAAGGGATCGAGTCCAATGTGGTTGCCTGTGTTTAACGGTCTCTGCAAAACAGCAAGCAAAGGGTTTGCAGTAAGCCAGCATCTGTTTATTTCCTTGGGAAAACAGCCTGTGCCCTTTCTCCCCGGGATCCGAGCTTCTGTGGCTAAACATTAAGACGGATTATTAATATTTCCACTTCAGCGCTCCTTTACATATTCAATAAGTTGTCTGAACGTTCAGTTAATGAATCCTCAGGATGCTGCTGTGTGGCAGGTGAGTGTCTCTAATCCAGAGATAAATGCCAAGAGATTCGTAAAGAAGAAAGATGGGCACATTCAAAGTCAGGGAGTCAGGGAACTAGAAACGTGGTCCTTTTTTCCAGCTCCTGGGGTGATTCAGCAGTTCAATTAAGGGAGGAAAGAAAAAGTGGGATTTTAATTAGGAAATACTAGGCGCCCTACACTGCAGAGGAAAAGATGCTAACTGGCTCTTAGGATCAGATCCTGCACTTTATTCATTTATTCATGCATTCATTTATTATTATTATTATTATTATTATTATTATTATTATTATTATTATTATTATTATTATTATTATTATCATCAATCATCGCACAGTCAGCCAGATGTTCAGACTGGATTTGGCATTTTGTCTACCTATCGAGTCCTTACCCAGGACCTGGGATAGGCAGATGTGGATGTTTGATGGTATTACAGATATCGTCGCAGGATGGAAGCAGTTCCTAGTAAGGCCGCCTTTTGCAATTGACTAATAGCAAATTTGTCAATGCCAATGGTGTTCAAGTGGTGCTCCAGTTGTTTTGGGATTGCGCCCAAGGAGCCTATGACTATTGGTACTACCCTTGCTTGCTTTTGCCACAGTCTTTCTATTTCTATTTGTAGGTCTTTGTATTTTGTTATCTTCTCCAGTTCTTTCTCTTCTATTCTGCTATCTCCAGGCACTGCCACGTCCACTATCCAGACTTTTTTGTCTTTCTTATCGACAATTGTTAAGTCTGGGGTGTTATGTTGCAAGTGCTTGTCTGTTTGAATTCTGAAGTCCCAGAGCAGTTTAATTTTATCATTTTCTATGACTTTCTCTATTTTATGATCCCACCAGTTTTTGCTTACAGGCAAATGATATTTTTTGCAGATCTTCCAATGCACCATTGTTGCTACTTTGTCATGCCGCTGCTTGTAATCAGTCTGTGCAATCTTCTTGCAACAGCTTACCAAGTGGTCCACTGTTTCTTCAGCTTCTTTGCATAGGCGGCACTTACTGTCTGTTGCTGTCTTCTCAATTTTGACTTTGTATGCATTTGTCCTTAAGGCTTGGTCTTGTGCAGCCAGAATTAGTCCCTCGGTCTCTTTCTTCAATTTTCCTGCTCTTAGCCATTGCCAGGTTTTATTATTATCTGCTTTCCCAGCTATTTTTTTCATGTATTGGCCATGTAGTGCTTTGTCTTCCCATGCCTCTATTCTGTTCTTCATTTGGTCTTTCTTGTAGGCCAGTTTGGTCTCTCCAGTAGTTAGTAAGCCTTCCTGATATACTAATTTCAGTGCATCTTCATCATTGTTCTTCAGATATTCTTCCAAAGCCATTTTTTCTTCTTCAACCATCTGATGTACTTGTAGCATTCCACGCCCACCTATTTGCATTGGTAGATAAAGTCTATCAATGTCACTGCGTGGATGAAGGGCGTGATTCATTGTCATTATTTTTCTGGTCTGCCTATCCATTGCTTTTAGTTCTGCTTGAGTCCAGTCCACTATTCCAGCTGTGTACCTAATGACTGGGATTGCCCAGGTGTTGATTGCCTTTATGGTATTTCCTCCATTGAGTTTGGACTTTAAGATCTTCTTCACTCTCTTGATGTATTCACTTCTAATCTTTTTCTTGACTTCAGTGTGCTTGATGTTGTCAGCTTGAAGGATACCCAAGTATTTGTAGTACTCTTCCTCATCCAGACTCTTAATGTTATTTTTGTGGGGCATCTTGATTCCTTCAGTTTTCACTATTTTTCCTTGTTTGATAGTAAGTGTGGCACATTTGTCCAAGCCAAACTCCATTACAATATCTTGGCTATATATACGGACAGTGTTGAGCAGCGATTCTATTTCAGATGATGTTTTTCCATACAGCTTCAGATCATCCATGTAAAGGAGGTGGGATAGTCTAGCAGATGTTTTTGATGTTTGATAGCCATGTCCTGAGTTATTCAGTATTGTTGACAGAGGAAACAGTGCAATAACAAATAGTAATGGTGATAATGAATCTCCTTGAAATATTCCTCTGTTGATATTAACCTCTCCCAGCTTTTCACCATTGATCTGCAACTGTGTCTTCCATTGTGCCATCGATTTTTGCACAAATTTTCTGATGTTTCTACTTACTCCTGTTATTTCTAGGCACTTGATTATCCAATCATGTGGCAGAGAGTCAAATGCCTTTTTGTAGTCAATCCATGCCACATTCAGGTTGGTCTTCCTTCTCTTGCAGTTTTCCAAGATCATTTTGTCTATTAGGAGTTGATCTTTTGTTCCTCTGCTATTGGGGCGGTTTCCTTTCTGCTCAGGTGGAAAGAGATTGTTTTCAACTAGATGCTGTTGTACTGCATCAGCTACCACACCAGTTAGTAATTTGAATGTTGTTGGTAAGCAGGTAATTGGCCTGTAGTTACCTGGTGTTGCCCCTTTTGCTGGATTTTTCATTATTAGGTAGGTTTTCCCAGTTGTTAGCCACTTTTCAATTTCTCCTCCTTGTAGTATATTGTTGAATTGCTTGGCAATGAGTGGGTGTATAACAGTTAGATGTTTCAACCAAAACCCATGCAGTTCATCTTCACCTGGTGCTAACCAATTTTTGATTTTCTTTGCTCTTTTTTCTACCATTTTTGTTGTTATTACTAGTTCTTTCATTTCAACTTCTGTTTTATTTGCATCCACCTCTTTTAACCAAGCTGCATCCTTGTTGTATTTCTTTGGGTTATCCCATATCTGCTTCCAGAATTGCACTGTTTCTTCCTTGTCAGGTACTGACTGATTCCTTGCAGTTTCTCCATTGATGGATTGGTAGAAACGTTTCTGATTGGATTGAAATTGGAGGTTCTGCCTATAGTTTGCAATTCGAGCTTCATATCTACTGATTTTCCTGGCTATAGCTGTTATTTGTTGCTTTATTATTTCCAGTGTTTCCTTGATCTTCCTTGTTTCTAAGTGGTATTTCTTGATTAGGTATTCTTTGGTCTTCTTGTTCTTCAGCTTCTTTTCTTTCATCTGTTCTAGCTTGCTTGCCTGTGATCTTAACTTGCTGATCTTATTTTCTAGTCTAACCTTCCATTTTTGTGGTGCACTGTTTGTTTGTTTTTCTTTTTTGTTGATTTTACATCCCAGGTATTCTGTTATAACTGCAGCTGTGCTGTACATTAGTTGGTTTGTTTCTTGCAGTGAATTGGTGCTTATACTTGCTATTGCAGTATTTGCATCTTTTAATGCTTGTGCTAGCTGTTTCTTTGGAACAAGCTTCAATGCAGGCAGCCTTATTCTGTTGTTTTTGTGCTGTTCTAGATGCTCAATTATTCTTTGTTTCAATTCTTTTATTTCTTTAGTTAGAGGGTTTTGTTCTTCCTGAGGAAGAGGTGCCTGGTTTCCAAATGAGAACAGTTGTATATCTCTACTGGATTCTTTCACTGCCAACTCCCCCTTGTTTGCCTCTACATTCTGAATTACTTCTTGTAAGGCTTTGATTTCTTTGCCCTGGGTAAACCTTTGCAGTTCGTCCAATTCTGTTTCTGTAAATACTTTATTTCGTGTTATAAATCGGCGTTGATCTGCTAGTCTCTGTTCTGTTATTTCTGATTCTGGATGTTGTTCTTTCCAGAACTGGTGCATTCGTTTTAGATATCCTCATCTTGTTGGACTTGATCTGTAGTAACAGATCATTATTTCTTTGTTTTCCATCACTGTGTATCTGCGACGGGTAAACACCTTTTCTTCCAGTAGTTCTGCAGCTGCTGGCCCTGGTTGCTCAGCCAACACTCCTGAGTCCTGTAACCCATTTTTCACCAGATATCCAGGAACTCCAATATCTAGTGCGGACCTTGTTAACCCGGGCGACGTCCGAGCCGGTATGGCATTCTGAAATTTACGTCTCACCATATTTTTTATGGGAGAGACACTCTTTGTCTGACTCCTCTGATGAGACCTGTCCAGTATGGTTGAACGTCTGGCATAGCTCTCATCTTCCTCAGAGTACACAAGCCCCACAACCACGTCAAGGTAGTGCCTCACTGGGGGTTATTATTATTATTATTATTATTACTATTACTATTACTATTATTATTATGGATCATCGCACAGTCAGCCAGATGTTCAGACTGGATTTGGCCTTTTGTCTACCTATCGAGTCCTTACCCAGGACCTGGGATAGGCAGATGTGGATGTTTGATGGTATTACAGATCTCGTCGCAGGATGGAAGCAGTTCCTAGTAAGGCCGCCTTTTGCAATTGACTAATGGCGAATTTGTCAATGCCGATGATGGTGTCCAAGTGGTGCTCCAGTTGCTTTGGGATTGCACTCAAGGTGCCTATGACTATTGATACTACCCTTGCTTGCTTTTGCCACAGTCTTTCTATTTCTATTTGTAGGTCTTTGTATTTTGTTATCTTCTCCAGTTCTTTCTCTTCTATTCTGCTATCTCCAGGCACTGCCACGTCCACTATCCAGACTTTTTTGTCTTTCTTATTGACAATTGTTGAGTCTGGGGTGTTATGTTGCAGGCGCTTGTCTGTTTGAATTCTGAAGTCCCAGAACAGTTTAATTTTATCATTTTCTATGACGTTCTCTATTTTATGATCCCACCAGTTTTTGCTTACAGGCAAATGATATTTTTTGCAGATCTTCCAATGCACCATTGTTGCTACTTTGTATTATTATCAATCATCGCACAGTCAGCCAGATGTTCAGACTGGATTTGGCATTTTGTCTACCTATCGAGTCCTTACCCAGGACCTGGGATAGGCAGGTGTGGATGTTTGATGGTATTACAGGTATCGTCGCAGGATGGAAGCAGTTCCTAGTAAGGCCGCCTTTTGCAATTGACTAATGGCAAATTTGTCAATGCCAATGGTGTTCAAGTGGTGCTCCAGTTGTTTGGGATTGCACCCAAGGAGCCTATCACTATTGGTACTACCCTTGCTTGCTTTTGCCACAGTCTTTCTATTTCTATTTGTAGGTCTTTGTATTTTGTTATCTTCTCCAGTTCTTTCTCGTCTATTCTGCTGTCTCCAGGCACTGCCACGTCCACTATCCAGACTTTTTTGTCTTTCTTATCGACAATTGTTAAGGCCGGAGTATTATTATTATTATTATTATTATTGATCATCGCACAGTCAGCCAGATGTTCAGACTGGATTTGGCATTTTGTCTACCTATCCTTATTATTATTATTATTATTATTATTATTACTACTACTACTACTACTACTACTACTACAACAACAACAACAACAATAATAATAATAATAAAGTTGGAAGGGATCTTGGAGGTCATCTAGTCCAACCCCCTGCTCAGGCAGGAAACCCTATACCATTTCGGACAAATGGCTGTCCAGTCTCTTCCTTTTATTACTGGTGGTTTTCGACTTACAACATTGTGTTTAGTGGCCGTTCAAAGTTACAGCAGCACTGAAAAACGTGTCTTGTGAGCGTTTTTCCACACTTACAACCGTTGCAGCATTCCTCCATGCTCACGTGATCAAAATTCAAACAATTGGCAACTGACTCGTAATCATGACGATCGCCGTGTCCCCGGGTCAGTTGATCCCCTGTTGCAACCTTCTGACAAGCAAAATCAGTGGGGGGGAGCCAAATTCACTTAACGACCGTGTTACTAGTACTGATTCACTTAACAACTATGGCAAAAAAGGTCGTAAAACAGGGCAAAACTCACTTAGCCACTTTCTGGCCTAACGACAGAAACGTGTCGGGCTCCGTTGTATGTTTTGCGAAGAAGTCAAGGCGGCGAGCGTATAAAACATAACCTTCCTCCTCCTGTTTTCCTCCCCAGCAACAACCTTGTGAGGTAGGATTGGCTCAGGTGCTGCAGCCATCGTAAATGCATGCAGTTAGAATGCACCTAGAATTTCAGTATGGGACCATGGGGATGTTGCGGGGGTCGTAAGTGGGAGGATCCATAGTAAGTCACTTTTTCAGGTGCCAGTCTAGCTTCAAACAGCCACTAAAATTAAATGAACGATTGTAAGTAGTGCTTTTTTTTTTCGTAAGAAAAAAGGTGCCGGAACTCATATCTCGTTAATCTTTTATTTAAAAGAATTATATATTCTGCTCTTAGCACAGGGGTAGGCAATGTTGGCTCTTTTATGACTCGTAGCCTTCAACTCCCAGAATTCCTGAGCCAGCATGGATCGGCTTGGAAACCTCTCCCTTTCCCCTCAGCATGGCTGGCTCAGGAATTCTGGGAGCTGAAGTCCACGAGTCATAAAAGAGCCAAGGTTGCCTACCCCTGGTCTAGAAGGCTCACCGCTTTGAACAGGAGGACTTAGGACAGGGATACGTAGCCTTGGATCTTTTATGACTCGTGGTCTTCAACTCCCAGAATTCCTGAGCCAGCCATGCTGAGAGGAAAGGGAGAGGTTTCCAAGCTGAGCCAGGCTGGCTTGGGAATTCTGGGAGTTGAAGTCCACCAGTCATGAAGGGGCCACAGTTTCCCCCATGCTGGCTCAGGAATTCTGGGAGTTGAAGTCCACAAGTCATAAAGAGGCCATAGTTCCCCCATGCTGGCTGAGGAATTCTGGAAGTTGAAGTCCACAAGTCATGAAGGGGCTCCTTCCTAGTCCAGGGGTAGGCAACCTTGGCTCTTTGATGACTGGTGGACTTCAACTCCCAGAATTCTTGAGCCAGCACGGCTCAGCTTGGAAACCTCTCCCTTTCCCCTCAGCATGGCTGGTTTAGGAATTCTGGGAGTTGAAGTCCACGAGTCATAAAAGAGCCAAGGGTGCCTACCCCTGTCTTAGCAGGACCGGTGGTTGAGAAGTAATTACTTTTTTTTTTTTTCATTTTTAAATTCGGGGTCACACTTTCACACTAAACATTAAAAGAAGATTTTCAATTCACCCAACGGTTTTTTAAAATAAAGAAATTATTTACCTTTCGCACATAGTCAATCGCCGTACACACACACACACACACACACACACATCAGTTGTGTAACGAAACGTAAAGGTCGCCGCCCTCAGTAAGCACTCGGCGTGCAACCACACAACCAGTCACAAACTGATCAGCCCCATCACAACCAGCGCGGATGAAGTACGCATGCTTCGAACTCGACACACAAGCAGCCCGCATGCACCATTTAATGCGTCTGTCCCTTTTCCTACCTTCTAACCTTGATTTAATTCTCAGCTGTCAGTTCTGAGACAGTTTCCCCAATCCTGGCAAAAATGGGGGCAAAGATCAGCTGGGCGGGGGTGTGTGTGTGTGTGTGTGCGCGCGCGTGTCCATTTTTTGCCACGGTTGGTAAGTGAGTCAATGCAGTTGTTAAGTGAAACATGTAGCCGTTAAGCGAATTGGGCTTCCCCCGTTGATTTTGTTTGTCAAGGTTACAGGTGGTGATCAACCTGATATGCAGCTGTCATAAATACATGTCAGTTGCCAAGCATCTGGCTTTTGATCATGTGACAATGGGGAATGCTGCAGTGGTCATAAGTGCGAGGACTGGTTGTAAGTCGCTGTTTCAGTGCTGTTGTAAGTCAAGGATTACCTGTAATCCATCCGGGCCTAACCAGGTAGTTCTTAACTTGACAATCGTTCATTTAGTGACCGTTTAAAGCAGTGGTTCTCCACCTGTGGGTCGGGAGCCCATTTGGGGTCGAACGACCATTTCACGGGGGTCGCCAAACAACGCAGTCCGCCATTTTTCCCCCCTTTTCCTTAGCTGTGCTACTCCCTTGTATTCTATTGGCTTTTGAAAGCCAATAGAATAGACTCTCTTGAATAGAGCCTAATTCTATTGGCTTTCAAAAGCCAATAGGAATTGTCCAGGCTGTCTCTGCCCTGCTGAGCCCGCCCAAAGTCCCATTCTGCAAACGGTGCTGCACCAGTTGAGTAGTCCTCGACTTACGACCGGTTGAGTAGTCCTCAACTTACAACCGGTTGGGGGTCACGGCATTAAAAAGGTTGAGAACCACTGGTTTAAAGTTACAACGGCACTGAAAAAAATGACTTATGACCATTTTCCACACTTACGACCATTTCAGCATCCCCAGGGTCGCGTGGTCAACATTCATTGAGCCAGTCACCAGGAGACTATGAGTTCTAGTCCCATCTTAGGCGTGAAAGCCATTTGGGTGACTTTGGCCAGTCACCAGGAGACTGGGAGTTCTAGTTCCATCTTGGGCGTGAAAGACATCTGGGTGAGTTTGGTCAGTCACCACGAGCCTGATTAAGAGGAATTCTGGGAAGTGTAGTCCAATATCCATTAAAGAACACTAGGCTGGGAAGAAATGGGGAGACCAAACGTTGTCACAGATCCCTATTATTTCCTTCAGAGCCAGGTGCTCATTAAAATGATGCAGGTTGCAATATGTGCTAAAGATTTTCCAGCTTTTCTCTCTCTCTCTCTCTTTTTTTCTTTTTAATGAGCTTCGTGGGATTTGAACACGAGGCCCAAAGTAGCAAGGGAAGGCTCATAATTAGTTTCAATTAGACGAAGTTCCTCTGCATTTACGGCTATTTGATGAACGGCAACAGGCGAAAAGGAAAAACCTACTCAACAGATACAAATCACTAGTTTTGTTTCATTTATTATTATACTTACTTGCTTCTTAATTAGCTCTGATTGGCTTATGATCCTAATTAATGCAAAGGAAACTTGAGTGGGATACAATGGTTTAGAGGAGATGCCAGCGCCTACAACTGCTAAATTATTGCTAATTGTTATTTACACGGGGACAGGAAGACGAAGGGATGCGGTGTCTAATTAGCATTAAAGATATGGTTTCCATTTTGAAACTCGGCTAAAGCAACTGGGATGAAACCGTTCCCATAGAGGGTATTATTGGTCCTGTTTCTCTAAATTAAAATTTAAAAAAAAAAGGTCCTTGCTGGAAATTAAAAATCACAGGGGTATTTTTTTAACGCTTAGGTCCGATTTAAGTAATATCAGGCTCATAGGAGACCTTCTAGAGCAGGGGTCTTCAAATTTGGCCCTTTTATGACTGCTGGACTTCAACTCCCAGAATTCCTCAGTCGGCCATTTTGATGAAACTGCAGGCTTGGATCCAGTCCAGAGGTCTTCCAACTTGGCCCTTTGATGACTGGTGGACTTTAACTCCCAGAATTCCTCAGTCGGCCATTTTGATGAAACTGCAGGCTTGGATCCAGTCCAGAGGTCTTCCAACTTGGCCCTTTGATGACTGCTGGACTTCAACTCCCAGAATTACTCAGTCAGCCATTTTGATGAAACTGCAGGCTTGGATCCAGTCCAGAGGTCTTCAAATTTGGCCCTTTTATGACTGCTGGTCTTCAACTCCCAGAATTCCTCAGTCGGCTATTTTGATGAAACTGCGGGCTTGGATCCAGACCAGGGGTCTTCTAACTTGGCCCTTTGATGACTGGTGGACTTCAACTCCCAGAATTCCTCAGCCAGGCACACTGGCTGAGGAATTCTGGGAGTTGAAGTCCACCATTCATCAAAGGGCCAAGTTTGAAGACCTCTGGTCTAGAGACACCCCTTTAGTCCACACCAATTTTCCAAATTCAGCTTTTTTGAAGGAAAAAAAAGAAAACAAAAGCGGAGGGGAAATTGTGACCATCTTCCAATGTCTAAAATGTCTCACAGCACGAAGTCGAGACCTCTTCCTCTCGTTCTTGAGGGGAGGACCACAAAATGGGCTTAATTTTAAAAAAAAGCCTCCTTCATACAGGAAGTCCTCGGCTTACGGCCACAAACCGAGCCCCAGCGTTTCTAAATGAAACAGGGGTCAAGTGAGCTTTGATCCATTTCACGACCTGCCTTGCCTCCGTTGTAAAGCCAATCGCTGCAGCTGTTAAAGTAATAACACGGTTGTTAAGTCAATTGACTTTGCTGGTCAGTAGGTCGCAAAAGAGGATCATGTCACACACACACACACACACACACACACACACACACACACACACACACACACACGGGAGACTACAACCGTCATAGCTATGAGCCAGTTGCCAAGCAGCTGAGTTTGGGTCACATGACTGTGGGGATGCTGCCAATGTCGTTAACAGTGAAAAATGGTCAAAAGTCACTTTTTTTCAGGGCTGGTCTGTGTAACTTTGCATGATCACTGAAGAAATAATTATGAGGACTAGAATAATTCAAGAGAAAGAACTATTGGCCCAGAGAGACGATCAGCTCCACTTGTTGAACATCTTTAGAAAGAGGCTAGCGCCAGGGGTAGGCAACCTTGGCTCTTTTATGACTCGTGGACTTCAACTCCCAGAATTCCTGAGCCAGCATGAGGGAAACTTTGGCCCCTTCATGACTTGCAGACTTCAACTCCCAGAATTCCTGAGCCAGCCAAGCTGAGGGGAAAGGGAGAGGTTTCCAAGCTAAGCCATGCTGGCTGAGGGATTCTGGGAGTTGAAGTCCACGAGCCATAAAAGAGCCAAGGTTGCCTACCCCTGGTCTAGGAGGCTCACCGCTTAGAATAGGAAGACTTAGGACAGGGGTAGCCAACCTTGGCTCTTTTATGACTGGTGGACTTCAACTCCCAGAATTCCTGAGCCAGCATGGCTCAGCTTGGAAGCCTCTCCCTTTCCCCTCAGCATGGCTGGCTCAGGAATTCTGGGAGTTGAAGTCCACCAGTCATAAAAGAGCCAAGATTGCCTATCCCTGGTCTAGACTCTAGGCCTAGGGTAGGGGTCTTCAAACTTGGCCCTTTTATGACTCGTGTACTCCCAGAATTTCTGAGCCAGCCTGGGGGAAGTATGGCCCCCTCATGACCCGTGGACTTCAACTCCCAGAATTCCTGAGCCAGCATGGCTCAGCTTGGAAGCCTCTCCCTTTTCCCTCAGCATGGCTGGCTCAGGAATTCTGGGAGTTGAAGTCCACCAGTCATAAAAGAGCCAAGTTTGAAGACCCCTGGACTAGCCTATATTTTACTTTGGTAGCAACCGCAGAGGATATTTGTAGCTCAGAGCTGAGTCAGTGTCAATGTTCCTCTGTTAATAAGGGGTGGTTTTCTTGCAGAAGTTTTGTTACCAAATAATAGTACTAATGATAGAGTTGGAAGGGACCTTGGAGGTCTTCTAGTCCAACCCCCTGCTCAGGCAGGAAACCCTATACCACAGAGGTCCCCAACCTTTTGGACACCAGGGACCAGTTTCATGGAGAATGTTTTTTTTTCCACAGACTGAGAAGTGTGTGGTTTTGTGTGCTGCCTGCATCCCACAGATGAGGCTTTGCTTGTTTGTGCAGACCAGTTGCTGGTATGCATGTACTGGTCCATGGATCGGGGGTTGGGGACCCCTGCTATACCATTTCAGACAAATAGCTATCCAGTCTCTTCTTTAAAACTTCCAGTGTTGGAGCATTCACAGCTTCTGGAGGCAGGTTGTTCCACTGATTAATTGTTCTGAATATCAGGAAATTTCTCCTTAGTTCTAGGTTGCTTCTCTCCTTGCTTAGTTTCCATCCGTTGCTTCTTGTCCTTCCTTCAGGGGCTTTGGAGAATAGCTTGACTCCCTCTTCTTTGGGGCAGCCCCTGAGATATTGGAACACTGCTATCCTGTCATCCCTTGTCCTTCTCTTCATTAAACTAGACATACCCAATTCCAGCAGCCGTTCCTCATATGTTTTAGCCTCCAGTCCCCTAATCATCTTTGTCGCTCTTCTCTCTACTCTTTCTAGAGTCTCAACATCTTTTTTCTATTGTGATCAAAATTGGATCTAAGCAATTTGCATTTTTTTTTTCTAAAAAAAAAAGTGGCCTATCAGTTTGATGACATTCCATGATTTCTGCCTCTGTTACAACACGGAAAGATCTAGTTAGAGTTATTTTAACACACTTAAGTCAAAATGTCAACGAGCTGAAATCGGTTGTGTTCTTCAATGATGTATCTAGGCTGAGCATTAATTTCATTCGAAAAATGCTCAGATTTTGATTCTGAAGGCAATTCTAGTCCTTGCTCTTGCTTTTCACAGCTAATATTTCATTGTGTTTATTTGCTTCTTTAATTTTGCCACTTCGGGTTTCAGAATCGGAATTTAGGAAAAAAGAAAGACTGATGGGAATGGTTTATTGCTTGGAAACTATCTTTGGTTTATTTTGCAGGGTTCCTCAAAAAGAGAAGATTAATTAGTGGTCCTTAATTTAAGACAAGTTGCTTGGCAACCATTATGATGGACCTACTCTGGGCGCCACGTATGACCGGGATTTGAAGTTTCAATTATGAAACTTCATGCAGTTGGCAACTGGGTCATATTTAGGACTGTTTGCAATGTGCCATGGTCACATTTAACAACGATTTTGCAAAAAAAAAATGACAATTACTTGTGGCTTGGGATAAAATCGTACCCGTAGCAAACGCATTGGACAATCACTTAAACAGGAGCCAGCCGTGTGCTGCAGCTGCCAAAAAAGCCAACACATTGCTAGGCTGCCTTAACAGAGGGATAGAATCAAGATCATGTGAAGTGTTAATACCACTTTACAAGGCCTTGGTAAGGCCACACGTGGAATACTGCATCCAGTTTTGGTCACCACAATGTAAAAAAGATATTGGGACTCTAGAAAGAGTACAGAGAAAAGCAACAAAGATGATTAGGGGACTGGAGGCGAAAACATATAAGGACCGGCTGCTGGAATTGGGTATGTCTAGTTTAATGAAAGAAGGATGAGGGGAGACAGGATAGCAGCGTTCTAATATCTTAGGGGCTGCCCCAAAGAAGAGGGAGCCAAGCTATTCTCCAAAGCACCTGAGGGCAGGAGAAGAAGCAATGGATGGAAACTAATCAAGGAGAGAAGCAACCTAGAATTAAGGAGGAATTTCCTGACAGTTAGAACAATTAACCAGTGGAACAACCTGCCTCCAGAAACTGAATGCTCCAACACTGGAGGTTTTAAAGAAGAGACTGGAAAGCCATTGGTCTGAAATGGTATAGGGTTTCCTTCCTGAGCAGGGGGTTGGACTAGAAGACTCCATGGTCCCTTCCAACTTTATTATTATTATTATTATTATTATTATTATTATTATTGATTTGTTTAATGGCCACAATGTTCACTTAAGGTCGTAAAATCAGGTCAATCATATGTCCCACCCATTTTACGACTGTCCTAATCTACAGGCTCCATTACAGTCGTACGTCGGGAACTACTTGTAAAGATGATCAACGTGTACAAAGAAATAGGAGAATCATCTAACCCGGAAAGTTGCTGGAAGTCTTTATCAGAAATTGCATCTAAAACAGTGGTTCTCAATCTTTTTAGACCGGCGACCCTGGTCATAAGCAGGCGGCGCGCATGCGCGGCGGCGCTCCCTGTGCGGCGCCGCCCCCTGCACTGGCTGAGAAAAAAAATGGTGGATCGCGTTGTTTGGTGATCCCCGTGAAATGGTCGTTCGACCCCAAAGGGGGTCACGACCCACAGGTTGAGAACCGCTGATCTAAAAGGATGAAGTGCGGAAATTGCCAAAGCCTGCAATAAATGCTCAAAATAAAAGATATACAGTTAGTCCTCAACCTACGACTACAATTGAGCCCAGAATTTATGTCGCTAAGCAAGACAGTTGTTAAGTGAGTTTTGCCCTATTTTTGACTTCCCTTGCCACAGTTGTTAAGTGGATCTTGCAATTGTTAAGTTAGTAACACGTTTGTTAAGTGAATCTGGCTTCCCCAGATTCCCCAGCAGGGGGTTGGACTAGATGACCTCGAAGGTCCTTTCCAACTTTATTATTATTATTATTGATTTTTGCTTGTCAGAAGGTCGCAAAAGGGGATCACAGGACCCCCCCCCCCCCGCCGCCCCGGGGACACTGCGACCGTCATAAATACAAATCAGCAGCTAAGCGTCTGAATTTTGATCATGGGGAGGCGGCAGCCGTCTTAAGAGTCCAAATCGGTCATAAGTCACTTTCTTAAGTGCTGTTGTAACTTCAAATGGCCACTAAAAGAATGGTTGTAAGGCAAGAAGGTCTACCTGCACACCTTTTCAGACACATCAGGGATAATAATGATGATGATGATGGAAGAAGAAGAAGAAGAAGGAAGAAGAAGAAGAAGAAGAAGAAGAAGAAGAAGAAGAAGAAGAAGAAGAAGAAGAAGAAGAAGAAACAGCAGCAGCAGAACAAGAAGCAGCAGCAGCAGCAGAACAAGAAGAAACAGCAGCAGAAGAAGAAAAAGCAGAAGAAGAAGAAGAAGAAGAAGAAGAAGAAGAACAAGAAAAAGCAGCAGCAGCAGCAGAAGAAGAAGAAACAGCAGCAGCAGCAGAAGAAGAAAAAGCAGAAGAAGAAGGAGGAGGAGGAGGAGGAGGAGGAGGAGAAGAAGAAGAAGAAGAAGAAGAAGAAGAAGAAGAAGAAGAAGAAGAAGAAGAAGAAGAAGAAGAAGAAGAAGAAGAAGAAGAAGAAGAAGAAGAAGAAGAAGAAGAAGAAGAAGAAGAAGAAGAAGAAGAAGAAGAAGAAGAAGAAGAAGAAGAAGAAGAAGAAGAAGAAAAGCAAGGAAACTGTAGGGCTGTTGTAGGTCACAATCAATGAATTCTTAAGAAGTAATGCCAGATAGTCATAATCTCTCCTCTCTTGGAAGGAAAACGATGTTCTGGCTGGCAGTAGCCAGGCTAGATAAGAAAATTAAAAGAACACTTGGCTAATTTCAATCAGTTCAGGTCTCCAGAGTTAGATTAATTACATCCTCGGGGGCTGGAGGAACTAGCAGAGGTGATCTCAGAACTGTTAAGTGTAGTCTTTGAGAGTAATGGAAGAACTAGGAAGCTCCCAATAGATTGGAACAGATTGTTGTTCCTGTCTTCAAAAACCTGGAGGAGAATTCATCAAACTACGTCTAGTTTAATGAAGAGAAGGACGAGGAGTGACATGATAGCAGCGTTCCAATATCTCAGGGGCTGCCCCAAAGAAGAGGGAGTCAAGCTCTTCTCCAAAGCACCTGAAGGCAGGACAAGAAGCAACAGAGGGAAACTCATCAAGGAGAGAAGCAACCTAGAACTAAGGAAAAAGTTCCTGACAGGGAGAACAATTAACCGGTGGAACTGCTTGCCTCTAGAAATTGTGAATGCTCCAACACTGGAAGTTTTTTAAAGAAGAGACTGGACAGCCATTTTCTAAATGATTAGCTGGAGGCTAAAATGTATAAAGAAAGGCTGCTGGAATTGGGGATGTCTAGTTTAATGAAGAGAAGGACGAGGGGGGGACAGGATAACAAGTCTTCCAATATCTCAGGGGCTGCCCCAAAGACGAGGGAGTCGAGCTATTCTCCAAAGCGCCTGAAGGCAGGACAAGAAGCAACGGATGGAAACTAATCAAGGAGAGAAGCAACCTAGAACTAAGGAGAAATTTCCTAACAGTGAGGACAATTAACCAGTGGAACGACTTGCCACCAGGAGTTATGGATGCTCCAACACGGGAAGTTGTTAAGAAGAGACTGGACAGCCATTTGTCTGAAATGGTATGGGGTCTCCTGCCTGAGCAGGTGTTAGGACTAGATGACATCCAAGGTTCCTTTCCAATATTCTATTCTATTCTATTTAAAATAAGATAAGATAACCTTTATTGTTATTTTTTTACGGTGGGCACAAGGGCACACATCAAAAATGAAATTTAGTTGTCCACTCTCAAAGTGAAACACCTACATGACACACACCTAAACATACTATGAACAACATATGTTGCTGCCTTTTTATTCTACTCTTTCTATTCTATTAATTAATTGATTAATCCACTTTTCAGATGATCCCATACTAAAAGGATGTTTAGATATTTAGAAATAAAAAGTTGGCTAGCATCTGGGGCAAAGGCTAGCCAATTTTTTATCTTGGTAGAGTAGAGTAGAATAGAATGGAATGAAATAGATCAGTGATGGCGAACCTTTTAGAGACCGAGTGCCCAAACTGCAACCCAAAACCCACTTATTTATTTATTTATTTTTATTTATTTTTAAAATTTATAAGCCGCCCCACTCCCGAAGGACTCTGGGCGGCTAACAATAAAAAAACACATAAAACATAACAAAACAAACAATACAAAAACAATCATCCAGGGGTAAAGTTTTATAAACCCCAGGCCTGCCGGAAAAGCCAGGTCTTAAGTAGCTTACGGAAGACCAACAGGGTGGGAGTGGTCCTAATCTCCGGGGGGAGCTGGTTCCAAAGCGTGGGCGCCATCACAGAGAAGGCCCTCCTCCGTGGCCCCGCCAAATGGCACTGCTTGGCCGAGGCCCAGCCTGTGGGATCTAACTGGACGTAGGGAACTTATGCATCGTTGAGTGCCAGGTGGGCGTGGCCCACTGGGTGGGCGTGGCTGCGGTGGTAACGGCAGACTGGGTGGGACTAAAAAGTTCAATCAATCAGTCAATTCCAAGTTTGCAAGATCTTTTTTTTTCCCACGAGAAGTTGAAATTGACTGATTGAACCTTTTTTGTTGTTGTTGCACACGGTGGCAGAGGCCCAAAGGGAAAAGGTTTTATAAAACCCAGATGAAGGCCTAGGACTGGGGCGATGGCATGCATGTCCACAGAGAGGGCTCTGAGTGCCACTTCTGGCACCTGTGCCAAAGGTTCGCCACCACTGGAATAGATATTGGAATATAGAATAGAAATGGAATGGAATGGAATGGAATAACAGAGCTGGAAGAGGGACCATGGAGGTCTTCTAGTCCAATCCCCTGCTCAGGCAGGAGAATCTATCTCAGACAGGTGATTGTCCAGTCTCTTCTTAATAATCTTCAGTGATGGAGCGCCCACGATTTCTGAAGGCCTCTTCTGTTCCACTGCTTGATTGTCCTCACTGTCAGGAAGTTTCTCCTTAATTTTGGGTTGCTTCTCTCTTTGGTCAGTTTCCATCCATTGTTTCTTGTCCTGCCCTCTGGTGCTTTGGTGTATAACGTGACCCCCTCCTCTTTGTGGCAGCCCCTCAGATACTGGAACACTGCTATCATGTCTCCCCTATTTCTTCTTTTCTTTAAATTAGCCAAACCCAAGTCCTACAGCCGTTCTTCGTATGTTTTTGTCTCCAGGCTTTGGATCGTATTAAGTTGCTCTTCTCTGAATTTTTTCCAAACTCTCAACATCTTTTTTGTGGTAGGGTGACCAAAATTGGCTGCATATTCCAGGTGTGGTCTTACTAGGGTTTTATAAAGCGGTACTAATACTTAGCATGATCTTGATTCTATGCCTCTGCTTACACAACCCAGGATTGTATTGGCTTTTTTGGCTGCTGCTGCACACGGCTGGCTCATGGTCAAGTGACCGTCCACTAGGACTCCAAGGTCCCTCTCCCAGTTGCTGTTTTTGAGCCAGGTCTTGCCCAATCTCCACTTGTACCTTTGATCTTTCCTGCCTAAATGTAAGACTTTGCTTCTCTCCACATTGAAACTCGTTTTGTTGGATAGGGCCCATTGTTCAAGTCCGTCAAGATCTTTTTGGATCCTCAGTTTGTCTTCTGGGGTGTTAGCTAGTCCTGTCGGTTTGGTGTCATCTGCAAATTTGATGAGTTCCCCTTCCATTTCCTCATCTAAGTCATTGGTGAAGATATTGAAGAGTCCTGGGACTAAGACGGAATCTTATGGTACCCCACTGCTTACCTCTGCCTTAACATCCCTGAATTAAATAGGATTTAATTCAATTAAATCGTTTAGCCTCCTTGCAGATCTTCGCAGCCTCCACGAAGTAAGGAAGGGTGTCCTAGAAAAACTGTAAAAAGATTACAGAAAAGGGAGGGGGGAGAAAGGGAATTTTCCTAGAGTCCATCCATCTCAGTTCCAGCTATTCTACCTGCATCCAGAATTGTGGGAGCTGGGTGGTGGGGTTGGAGCAGTTTAAATATCCGGATTTCCCAGTTCTAACCAAGACCGTTCTGAAATTCGGAAGCCGTTCCAAAATAGAACAAATCCTATTTTTGCAAAGAGCTATTCTCTTTTTCTTTTCTTTATTTCCACCCCGCCCCCCGCCCGCGCACGCTGGGTCGTTCCGCTCTTTTGTTTCCTCGCATGAGCAATAAAAAATGGGGGGAAAAAATAAATAAACCCAGGATCCAGCAGGATTCCCCATTCTCATAAAGACAAGCTTCTGATTCCAATTATTTTTCTAGTTGGGAACATTTGCAGCAGCGAATCTGCCGTTTTGCAAAAAAAAAAAAAAAGAAGAAAGCCAAGCTCTAATCTGGTGGCATTTCGTTTTGCTTTTTTTTTTTGCAAAACGAATTTGTTATTCCTGAACGGGGGTGGGGGGTGGGAGAGGGGCTGGGGGTGGTGGATTGGAGGGAGTCAGCTTCCTGCCCTGGTTTTAATGACAACGAGGAGACATTTCACGAGCGGCTGAGTTTAGCCTCCGACAGCCTGCATGATCCACCTTTTTCATTATGTACACAAAGCATCAAGGTTTCCACTGCGGCTGCCAGCTTTTCAAGGGGGTGGGTGGCTCCTCTCCGGTTCCCTCCCCTCCATCGCTCCGGCATGGATCCTGCTTCCACATGTTGAACATGGAGGAAAAAGAGCTGAGGTGGCGCAGCAGTTAGAGTGCAGTACTGCAGGCCACTTTAGCTGACTGTGCTCAGCAGGTCAGCGGTTCAAATCTCACCGGCTCAAGGTTGACTCAGCCTTCCATCCTTCGGGGTAGGTAAAATGAGGACCCAGATTGTTGGGGGCAATGTAAATATATATATATATACATTGCTTACTGGTGTTACACCGCTTAGAGAGTGCTTGCACTTAAAGCGGTATATAAGTCTCATAAATAAATAAACAAACAAACAATCAAACAAAAAATTCACCCCTGGATGAAAGGAAGGGGAGGAAAAACAAAAAACAAAAACCCCGATCTCCTTTTTTTTTATTATACTGATGTGACCATCGTTTTAGGGCAGACGTCCCCAACCTTTGGGCCACCAGAGACTGGTTCCGTGGAGAGAGGTTTTTCCACGGACCACAAAGTGCGTGGTTTTGTGTGCTGCTTGCATCCCGCGGGTTGGGCTTTGCTTGTTTGTGCGGACCGGTTGCTGGCGTGCCGTGGCCCGGTACCGGGGACCCTTGTTCTAGTCCAATCCCCTGCTCAAGCAGGAGACTGTCAACCAGTGATGGCGAACCTTTTAGAGACCAAGTGCCCAAACCGCAACCCAAACCCCATTTATTTATTGCAAAGTGCCAGGGCTGCATCAGCATTGTGGCACGCAAAAACCGGGGGCACAAAAATGGGCCGCCATGCTGCAAGGCGCAAAAAATGGCCGCCGCCGCGCCGCAGGGTGCAGATACAAGGTGCTGCAGCACATAAGAACGGGGCAGGGCTAGTGAGTATCATGCAGGCACTAGCCCCGCCCCATTTGCAGTGTGTCGATGCTCGCTGGCCCCATGTGCACATGCACGCATGTAAAATGCTTCCCCCTCCCTTTTCTTCCAGTCCACCAATCGACAATGGTGGGTGACCTCTGCTCTACCACCTCTACTCAAGCTTGCTAGTCGGCCGCTTCGCCTCCTTTGTGCTGGCTGGGGCTCCTGCTCCGGGTGGTAGTGGTGGCCTGATGGACCTGCTGCTGAAGGTGGTGGCACGTGTGCCAACAGAGAGGGCTCTGAGTGCCGCCTCTGGCACGCGTGCAATAGGTTCACCACCACTGCTCTAAACCAAAGGTCCCCAACCTTTTGGGCACCAGGGACCGGTTCTGTGGAGAGAGGTTTTTCCACCGACCGCAGAGTGTGTGGTTTTGTGTGCTGCCTGCATCCCGCGGATGGGGCTTTGCTTGTTTGTGCTGACCGGTTGTGGCATACTGTGGACCGGTACTGGGCCACAGACCAGGGGTTGGGGACCTCTGTTTTAAGGTGAAGAGCATGGATTAAACCTGGTAGGTAGAGAGCAATAGGACTCCCCAGCTCTACTTTGGGGGAAAGTGTGGGGGGGGGGTCTTTACTGACAGTAAAACAGTACATAAATTTCCAACCTCTTTCATGCTGGAATAGGGGAATATAGATAGTCCTCAACTTACAGCCATCCGCTTAGAGACTCTTTGAAGCGACAACGGCGCTGAAAAAAAGGGACCGATTTTTCACACTTAACCATCGTTGCAGCATCCCCATGGCCACGTGATCAAATTCAGCCACTTGGCAACTGACTCGTATTTACAACGGTTGCAATGTCCTAGGGACACGGGATCCCCCTTTTGCAACCTTCCGACCCGCAAAGTCAATGGGGGAAGGCGGAGTCACTTAACCATTTTACTAACTTAACCACTGCAGGGATTCTCTTAACAATTGTGGCCAGAAAACTCGTAACATGGGGTAAAACCCACTTAACAGCTCTCTGGCTTAGAAAACAGACATTTTGTATTTCTGTAGGTGAGTTCTGCCCCGTTTTACAGCCTTTCTGGCCACTGTTGTTCAGTCAAGGACTTATCTTTATGACTGCCTATATTTAGATAGGACAAGCTACAACGGCGAGTTCTCGGTGCTTTGCAAATTTGGATGCCTTTAAGATGAATTGGGACATCCCGTAACTCTCAAATTAGCAGATAACCATATTGGTTAGGAATTGTTGGAGTTATAGATAGAACACACCTGTTCTATCCCAGCCTATAGCCGTCCTTGTTAAAGGCACAGGGACTAAACCCCTGCTGATAAAATAGGCTGGAGATTTTAAAACAAAACAAACCCCTTTTAATATGGGTGACAAACCTGCCAAATAGTCCAAAACACAAGCAGCAAAACTCAATCCAAATGAAGGAACTAGTCCACAGGAAAACACGATGCAAACAGAAGAGTAGTCACAAGCAAGACAAACAGACCAGGATTCCAAGAAGTACTTTGCAAACGGCTGCCTTCAGCAACCAGCACTTCCCACACCTCCTCTTTTTATACAGCAGTCCCAAGGCGCTGCCTCTCAGTGCCTTCTCCTTTTACTCTGGAGTTGCCGTATTGACTGCTGCTGATTTACTCTCGCTAATTGACGACGTGTGCGAGCATCCATTAGCATGTCCATCAGGTGTGAGCCCTCCGAGTCTGACTCATTCTCCTCACACAGCTGAGCTTCATCAGGAACACGACTGGAGGGCCCAGGCTCTGCATCAATCCCTGAGTCCTGTAATTCATCCGAGCCTCCCTCTGCCCCTGAGGGCCCTTCAAATGCTTCCTCCACCTCCTCCTCAGATTCCTCAGACTCAGCTGTTGGGAGCACAGGCTGGCACGGAATCACAACAACACCCATCGGGACAAAAGCCAGCAGTCCATCCACTTTATAAAACCCTAGTGAGGCCACACCGGAAATAGTGCAGCCAGTTAGGGTCACCACACTACAAAAAAGATGTTGAGATCCTGGGAAAAGTTCTTCTTCTTGTGCCCTATCTGTTATCGGATGTTGGCGATCCTGTTTTTATCAGCAGCCGCACAAAAAAGTGCTGCTGAGTTTTGTCCAAACCAGTCCCTTAGATTTTGAAGCCACAGTGTTCTTCTTCTGCCTGGACCTCGTTTGCCTTCCATCTTTCCCTGGAGGATTAAGTGGAGTATGCCGTATTTTTCTGGGTGTCGCATCACATGTCCGAAATATTCCAATTTTCATTTTTTAATTGTTTGGATGATTTCTCTTGGCTTTCCCAGGCGGCTTATCACCTCCTCATTTTTGATCTTGTCAACCCAGCTTATATGTAACAGCCTCGTGTAAAAGGTTCAGAGAAGAGCAACTAAGACGATCCAAGCCCTGGAGACTAAGTAACATCATCAGTGCTATTAAAGAGTGATCTTTGCTCTCACCTTATATTCTACTGCAGAGGTCGACAACCTTTTGGCCATCAGGGACCGGTTGCGTGGAGACAGGTTTTTGCACGGACCAGAGAGTGCGTGGTTTTGTGTGCTGCCTGCATCCTGTGGATGGGGCTTTCCTTGTTTGTGCAGACTGGTTGCTGGCATGCCGCGGGCAGGTACTAGTCCACAAACCGGGGATTGGGGACCCTTTCTCTAGTCCAGTGGTTCTCAACCTTTTTAATGCTGCAACCTCCCAACCGGTTGTAAGTCGAGGACTACCCAACCGGTCGTAAGTCAAGGACTACCCAACCGGTCGTAGGTCGAGCACTTTCCCTGCCCAGGAGAGCCGCGCATGCGTGGTGCCGTCCCCTGTGACAGCTGAGGCGTAGCTGGCAAGCGGCAGAAACGGCGCAGGCCGACCACCAGCTTGGCCACCAGTTGGCCCAGCCCAAGGGAAGTAGGGCATCCGCCGGGCCCCACGCGTGCCAGCAACCCTCCCTGCGCCCGCCGGCCTCCCACCTCCCATCCCTGGCCCTCTTTTACTTACATTTTTAGTAGTTGCTCAGGAGGGAGGGGTGGAAGCTTCCAGACAGCTCGCCTTCGCTGCAGACAACTTGCAGCACCGTTTCCAGAATGGGACTTTTGGCGGGCTCAGCAGGGCAGAGACAGCCTGGACAATTCCTATTGGCTTTTGAAAGCCAATAGAATTAGACTCTGTTCAAGAGAGTCTATTCTATGGGCTTTCAAAAGCCAATAGAATAAAAGGGAGTAGCACAGCTAAGAAAAAGGGGAAAAAATGGCGGACTGCGTTGTTTGGTGACCCCCGTGAAATGGTCGTTTGATCCCAAATGAGGTCCCGACCCACAGGTTGAGAACCGCTGGTCTAGTCCAACCCCCTGCTCAAGTAGGAGACTCTAAACCAGAGGTCCCCAACCTTTGGGGCATCAGGGACCAGTTCCGTGGAGAGAGATTTTTCCATGGACCAGAGGGTACGTGGTTTTGTGTGCTGTCTGCATCTCATGGATGAGGCTTTGCTTGTTTGTGCGGACCGGTTGCTGGCATGCCGTGGAGTTGGAGATCCCTGTTCTAGTCCACAGCCCGGGAGTTGGGGACCCCTGTTCTAGTGGCTTTCCCTATCAATGTTGATGAAAGTATTTCTTGGAGATTCATTGGGCTATTTACTGTTAGCTGGACCCAAAGGTGTTTTTTCAAGAGGCAACTGGACTTTCCTTTCTTTTTTCCTCTTGAAGACATTTCACTTCCCATCCCGGAAGCATCTTCAGTTCTGACGGAACGGTGGGGAATGGACGGAAGTATAAATCCTGCCGTTCCCCATCATCCAGTCAGAACTGACGAAGCTTCTGGAATGAGGAGCGAAACGTCTTCAAAGCAAAACGAAGAAACACCAGTTGCCTCTTGAAAAATCATCTTTGGGACAACCAGGGCCTGGATGACAGACAACCTCCGTGGACGTTGACTGTTAACTTGTTTGGCAGTTCCTCTTTGCTTTACAGATTCTGAGTAGCAGAAATACTGAGACTATCCGAGTACCGATAAAGGAGAATATTAGTAGCTCGGGTTGAAATGAGGGGTCCTTAGTGCTCTCGGATTTCGGTGGTTTTCTTGCAGATGTTTCCTTACCCAAACTAGGTAGTATCATCACTCACTAGCTCTGATGCTATTACTTAGTTTGAGTAGTGAAACATCTGCAAGAAAACCAGCAAGCTCAGAGAACACCAAACACTCAGTATCTGAGGAGCAGGTAGACGTCGATTAAACACATCTTCAGAAAACTGATCAAAGAGAGAAGCAAGCTGGAATTAAGGAGAAACTTCCTGACTGTGAGGACAATTAACCAGTGGAACAGCATGCCACCAGAAATCGTGGGCGCTCCATCACTGGAGATTTTTAAGAAGAGGCTGGACAGTCACTTGTCTGAGATGGTATAGGTCCATGGTGGCGAACCTATGGCACGCGTGCCACAGGCGGCACGCAGAGCCATCTCTGGTGGCACGCGAGCCATTGCTGGGCTGAGCTGTTCCCTCCTTCTCTCCACGCATGCGCAGCTCTCCGCACATGCGCAGTCTGGAAATAGGCGAGAGACTATAAAAGGAGCAACTTGCGGCGGAAGCAGCGTTTGCTACAGACAGCGAGAGAGCGAGCACGAGTCGGAGCGGACTGCAAACGAGCGAGCGAGTGAGCATGAGCTAACAGCTCAGTGGCCACGCCCACTCAGTGGCCACACCCACCCGGCACCCAGTGATGCATAAGTGGGTTTTGGGTTGCAGTTTGGGCACTCGGTCTCTAAAAGGTTCGCCACCACTGGTATAGATTCTCCTGCTTGAGCAGGGGGCTGGACTAGAAGACCTCCAAGGTCCCTTCCAGCTCTATTCCATTCCATTCCATTCCAGCTTTTTCATTCCATTCCATTCCATGTTTTCTATTCTATTCTATACTATTCTATTCTATTCTATAATATCAGGGTTTCCTTGCAAACTAACAAAATATGACATTTCTGTGGCCGATTCCCTCCCCTTGCTTGCAGGTAGCCTAGTTTAACCATGTTGGAGCTAAGAAAATTGGTTGAAACCTCAGGTGCACCACAAACCACTAACCCCAGGCCAATCTTCTCCAATTTGGGGCTCTTAAGATGTGTTAAGGCCACAACTTTTGCAGTACCTTTCTAACACGTGGATGAAGTCTGTGGATGAGAATCCTTATGTTGTGGCCATCAAAGGGATAAAGGATAACAATACACCATGTTTGGGGGGCAACTGTCTCCCCCGCTCAGAAATTCATCAGGAGACTTTCATTGTTTAACTTTCCAAGTGGTCGCAGCTAGTAGTGTGGTAAAAGGTTCAGGGACTTCTTGGCTGTTAACCAAGATAGTTAAAGGGGGTATCTGGAAAACAGCAGTGCTTGGGGAGAGGGGAAAGGGTGGGCTATGACCCCATCGGAACTTCTTTTTCCAGAGACCCCTTTAATTTAGCCATTTGTTTGGTAGATTGGTAGCCAATAAATGTGACATGTAAATAAAGAAAAATGGTTTATTTAGGGATATCTTTTCCTGGGATCACATTCCTGAGTAGCCTCTGGTTTGGTCTAGTGCAGGGGTAGCTCATGGACTTCAACTCCCAGAATTCCTGAGCCAGCCATGCTGAGGGGAAAGGGAGAGGTTTCCAAGCTGAGCCATGCTGGCTCAGGAATTCTGGGAGTTGAAGTCCATGAGTCATGAAGGGGCCAAGGTTGCCTACCCCTGGCCTAAGTCCTCCTGTTCTAAGCGGTGAGCCTCCTAGACCAGGGGTAGGCAACCTTGGCTCTTTTATGACTGGTGGACTTCAACTCCCAGAATTCCTGAGCCAGCCATGCTGAGGGGAAAGGGAGAGGTTTCCATGCTGAGCCATGCTGGCTCAGGAATTCTGGGAGTTGAAGTCCACGAGTCATAAAAGAGCCAAGGTTGCCTACCCCTGGACTAGTGGGTTAAGGCATCAAGTTAACAACCAGGTGACTGTGAGTTCTAGTCCTGCCTTAAGCACGAGAGTCAGCTGGGTGACTTTGGGCCCATCACCTGGAGACAGTGAGTTCTAATTCTACCCTATCATGAAAGCCAGCTGGGTGACTTTGGGCTAATCAACAGGAGATGGTGAGTTCTAGTCTGGCCTTAGTCACGAAAGCCACCTGGGTGACTTTAGGCCAGTCCCTCTCTCTCAGCCCAACCCACCTCACTGGGTTGTTGTGGGGAAAATGAGAGGAGGAAGGAGTATTAGGTATGTTCACTGCCTCATGTTGTTTAAAAAGCATAATAAAAGTGGGATATAAATAAATAAAATAAAATAAGATACTCCTTTAAGGCTAATCTAACAGAATAATAATAATTATTATTATTATTTTGGATCATCGCACAGTCAGCCAGATGTTCAGACTGGATTTGGCATTTTGTCTACCTATCGAGTCCTTACTCAGGACCTGGGATAGGCAGATGTGGATGTTTGATGGTATTACAGATATCGTCGCAGGATGGAAGCAGTTCCTAGTAAGGCCGCCTTTTGCAATTGACTAATAGCGAATTTGTCAATGCCAATGGTGTTCAAGTGGTGCTCCAGTTGTTTTGGGATTGCACCCAAGGAGCCTATGACTATTGGTACTACCCTTGCTTGCTTTTGCCACAGTCTTTCTATTTCTATGTGTAGGTCTTTGTATTTTGTTATCTTCTCCAGGTCTTTCTCGTCTATTCTGCTGTCTCCAGGCACTGCCACGTCCACTATCCAGACTTTTTTGTCTTTCTTATCGACAATTGTTAAGTCTGGGGTGTTATGTTGCAGGTGCTTGTCTGTTTGAATTCTGAAGTCCCAGAGCACTTTAATTTTATCATTTTCTATGACTTTCTCTATTTTATGATCCCACCAGTTTTTGCTTACAGGCAAATGATATTTTTTGCAGATCTTCCAATGCACCATTGTTGCTACTTTGTCATGCCGCTGCTTGTAGTCAATCTGTGAAATCTTCTTGCAGCAGCTTACCAGGTGGTCCACTGTTTCTTCAGCTTCTTTGCATAGGCGGCACTTACTGTCTGTTGCTGTCTTCTCAATTTTGACTTTATATGCATTTGTCCTTAAGGCTTGGTCTTGTGCAGCCAGAATTAGTCCCTCGGTCTCTTTCTTCAATTTTCCTGCTCTTAGCCCTTGCCAGGTCTTGTTATTATCTGCTTTCCCAGCTATTTTTTTTAATGTATTGGCCATGTAGTGCTTTGTCTTCCCATGCCTCTATTCTGTTCTTCATTTGGTCTTTCTTGTAGGCCAGTTTGGTCTCTCCAGTAGTCAGTAAGCCTTCCTGATATACTAATTTCAGTGCATCTTCATCATTGTTCTTCAGATATTCTTCCAAAGCCATTTTTTCTTCTTCAACCATCTGATGTACTTGTAGCATTCCACGCCCACCTATTTGCCTTGGTAGATAAAGTCTGTCAATGTCACTGCCTGGATGAAGGGCATGATTCACTGTCATTATTTTTCTGGTCTTCCTATACGTTGTTGTTGTTGTTATTATTATTTAACCTTATCAGTGGTAGAAGGGCGTGGAGAGGTGGAGGAAGACAGCTGTGGGGTCCTTGGTGCTCTCTGAGCTTGGTGGTTTTCTTGCAGACCTTTTCCTACCCAACTAGGTAACATTATCAATGCTAGAACAGTCACTAAGCAAACCCATAGTAAGTCAAGGACTGCCCATAGTTCAATTTTCAGCAAAGTGAGGAGAGAATCTCCACAATGATAGATTGACCTCCTTTTTTTGTTTTTTTTTCAAAACGGCTCTGTACTATCATGCAATTCTGCACTGCTCTGATAATTTGTGGGACTCTCACTTCCTCTTTGCATAACACCAAAGTAACAAAAGGCCGTTTGTGCAACTGGGAAAAAAAATTCTAAAAAAAAAAAGTCGAAACGCTCTAAAATAATTAAAGAAAGAACCCGGGGATTGATGTCAGCTTTTTATGTTGATTAAATTTCCATCGAACACCAATTATTCTTAAAGCCGGCAGAAATGGCCAATGAGAGGAGCGGCTTGGCGAAGACTCGTTTAAAGATGGACATTTACCCGCCCCCCTCCCCCCCAAAAAATCAATAGGTGATTGTTTTAAAAGTGGAGAAACGCTTAGCTCCGTTGCACTGGAGGGGTCACCGAGAACCGCAGTTATAAATCATCTGTCTTTTTTCTCTCCCCCCCCCCTCCATCAGAAGTCCGTTAATACCCCATTTTCAATTCACAGATGATGGGAAATGCACAGTGCAGTTTGGCAATTGAACCAGGGAACGGGTGCAGGGGGGGGGACAGCGGCACCAAATTTGACACTGGGTTTCGTTTGGAATTTTATTTTTATTTTATTTTTTTACTGCATCAGTGAAAATGCACTCCCGCCCTTAATTGGGGTCAGTCCCTAGCCAAATGCTTGCAAGAGAGTTAGTGCTGGATCCAGACAGGCTTGCTTTAGCCTAAGCTGATTATGAGGAAGGGTTTTGTGGGGTGGAAAAATAATCCGTTTGTTCTCGGGGTCTCGACTGCAAATCGGCAACATCATAGTGAGGAGCAGGGGGAAAATTGGTGGATAATGATAATCTGTGCCTTTGTCAAAGGTAAGGAAAGAAGGGTCGGGATACCGTGTTTCCCTGGAAATAAAACTGGGTCTTATATTAATTTTTGCTCCAAAAGATGCACTAGGGGTCATATTCAGGGAAATACGGTACTAAATGCGTCCGTCCAGCGGACGATCTTAAGTGGGGCTTATTTGGGGGGTGGGGCTTATATTTGGGGAAATACGGTACTAAATGCGTCCATCCTGCGGACGATCTTAAGGGGCTTATTTTGTGGGTGGGGCTTATATTTGGGGAAATACAGTACTAAATGCGTCCATCCTGCGGACGATCTTAAGGGGCTTATTTTGTGGGTGGGGCTTATATTTGGGGAAATACAGTACTAAATGCGTCCATCCTTCGGATGATCTTAAGGGGCTTATTTTGGGGGTGGGGCTTATATTCGGGGAAACATGGTACTAAATGCGTCTATCTAGCTGACGATCTTGGGCTTATTTTGGGGGTAGGGTTTATATTCGGGAAAATATGGTACTAAATGCTGGTGATCTTAAGTGGGGCTTATATTCTGGGAAATACGATACTAAATGCATCCATCCGGCTGATGATCTTAAATGGGTCTTATATTTGGGGGAAATACGGTACTAAATGCGTCCATCCAGCTGACGATCTTGTGGGGCTTATTTTGGGGATAGGGCTTATATTCGGGGAAATACAGTACTAAATGTGTCCATCTGGCAGACCATCTTAAGTGGGGCTCATTTTATGGGCTGTTTTTGCCATGCTTGTTAAGCAGATCATGAAGTCATTAAGCAAATCCAACTTCTCGCATTGACTTTGCCGGTCAGGAGACACCGAGGAAGATCACAAACAACAACAATAATAATAATAATAATAGAGTCGGAAGGGACTTTGGAGGTCATCTAGTCCAACCTCAGGCAGGAAAACCTATACCATTTCGGACAAATGGCTGTCCAGTCTCTTCTTAAAATCTTCCAGTGTTGGAGAAGAGGAAGGAGGGAGGGAGGGAGGGAGAAGAAGAAAGGAAGGAAGGAAGGAAGGAAGGAAGGAAGAAAGAGAGAGAGAGAGAAAGAAAGAAAGAAAGAAAGAAAGAAAGAAAGAAAGAAAGAAAGAAAGAAAGAAAGAAAGAAAGAAAGAAAGAAAGAAAGAAAGAAAGAATAACAGCCTCAGAAGTGACCTTGGAGGTCATCTAGTCCAACCCCCTGCTCAGGCAGGAAACCTTATACCATTTTGGACAAATGGCTGTCCAATCTTTTCTTAAAAACTTCCAAAACGCATGCGGCAACTTTAGTAAATGCATGTAGTCCTCAACGTACGACCACAATGGAGCCCCAAATTTCCGTTGCTAAGCGAAGCAGTGGCTAAGTGAGTTTTTGCCCCATTGGACTCCCTTCTTTGTTAAGTGAATCACTGCAGGGGTTAAAGTTAGCCACACCATCGATAAGTGAACCCAGCTTCCCTGTGGACTCTGCTCGTCAGAAGCTCGCAAAAAGGGAACGCGTGACCCCTGGGACACGCTGCGACCGTCATAAATAGGAGCCAGTTGCCAAGCCTCTGGATTTTGATCACGTGACCGCCACGACTGCGGCGGTGTGAAAAACCGTCATAGGTCACTCTTTCCCACGTCGTTATCACTTCAAATGGTCGCTAAGCGAACTGCTGTAAGTCGAGGACTGCCTGGACGTGCTTAATGACAGCAGCATTCATTTAACGACCAGAATGGTCCGTTTTAAAAAACCCTGCAGGAAAGGTCATGAAATTGAGTCAACCAGTTTTACAAGTTACGACCATAATGGGGGGACAGGCTGCCTTATACGGACGTAATTCGAGGACCGCCTTAACATTTTCTAACCGTCGGGCTTTCCGACACCTGAACTCGGCGGTAAGGGATATAATAACCAGGCGTGCGCATACAAAACGTGCGTGTACGTGACGTCATGCATGTTAGGGGCATCATTGCGCGGTTGGTGCCAATGACCAAATTTGTATCGCGTGACGAACGAAGGCAGATTACAGAGAAGTCCTGCCCAGTTGCGCGACGCAACTCACGGGTTTGTGGCAGCTTATAACACAGTCAACTTCAGGCTTCTTGCAAAAAGACAGCGGAGGGGGGGTGTTGCTTAATGGCTGCAGATTCACTTCGCCAGCACCCCAAAAAACAGTTTCATAAAATCGGGTCGTTGACATGAGGACGTTCAGCTGAGATTTTTAAGAAGACACCGGACAGCCATTTGTCTGGAATGGTGTAGTAGGGCAGGGGTCCCTAACCCCCCCCCCCCCGGTCCGTGGACTGGTACCGGTCCGTGGCATGCCAGCAACCAGTCCCCACAAACAAGCAAAGCCCCATCCGTGGGATGCAGGCAGCACACAAAACCACACACACTCCTTGGTGCCCGGAAAAACCTCTCTCCACAGATCCCGAAACCTTACTACAGAGGTCCCCAACCTTTTGGGCACCTCTTTCCTGCCTGAGCAGGGGTTTGGACTAGAAGACCTCCAAGGTCCCTTCCAAGTCTGGTTATCCTATCTAGAGGCTTGTGAGTTCAATGCTTCGGTGGCTTTTGGAAAGGACTTCATTGGTTCTGGAAATACATCTCGTTTATTTGGCCTTAAGTCAGTGGTTCTCAACCTTTTTAATGCCGTGACCCCCAACCGGTCGTAAGTTGAGGACTACTCAACTGGTGCAGCACCGTTTGCAGAATGGGACTTTTGGCAGGCTCAGCAGGGCAGAGACAGCCTGGACAATTCCTATTGGCTTTGGAAAGCCAATAGAATGAGACTCTATTCAAGAGAGTCTATTCTATTGGCTTTCAAAAGCCAATAGAATAAAAGGGAGTAGCACAGCTAAGGAAAAGGGGGGAAAAAATGGCGGACTGCGTTGTTTGGCGACCCCCGTGAAATGGTCATTCGACCCCAAATGGGGTCGCGACCCACAGGTTGAGAACCACTGCCTTAAGTGGTCATTTCTGCAATATTTAGCCTGACTGGGCCATTCTAGGCCGGAGCCCGTGTGGATTTTTTTAAGGTCTGGTTTTTCTGGAAGATCGGTCCTCATTCTCCTGTCCTGGGCGATGCTAACTTTTTTTTTTTTTTTTTCATAATTTTTTATTTTTCCAAACTCTCCCCCATACATATACTGTGATATTGATCAGATGTTAACATACATTCTTTTAACATTCATATATAAGATACTTTTAATAAAATGAAATAAATACATACACATGACTTTTGGTGTTGCTCGCCCATTTCCTCTTTCACTGTACCCACACTCCTTCTTCTCTATCTTCTTTCTCCCTTTCTTCTCTTCCCTACTTCCCTCTTCTTCCTCTCCTCTTCTCTCTCCTTCACCACGCTCCTCCCCTTTCTCCCCACCTCTTCTCCTCCAACCTTCCTACTTCCTTCTCCCCTCCTTTACTCTTTTCTCTCTCCTCTCCTTTCTTCCCTCTCATCCCTCTTCAGACACAATTCAGGGGTAATGTCCGAGCAACTCCTCTCTCCAAATCTCCCTATCTGTATTATATACAATAGGATTAATTTTCTCTTACATTAATACTTCTATTTATCTAACCTTCTCGGTATATGCTTCTATAAATATTTATACAACCTCCAGTTATTCAATACTGTGTCGCCTGAGTCTCCCTCCTTATCTCCTCCTTCTTCTTCCATTTAAATTGGTGTTAACTATCTTTTAACCGTATTCTCTTTTCAGCCAATCATAAAAAGTTCCCCAGATTTCATAGTAGGAGATGCTAACTTGAGTGATGTGCTAAAAGTGGTTTCCACCGGCGAGCACCTGGTGCCCATTCAAGAAAGACAAATATTTAAACTAAAGGCTTCAGGCAAATTGCAGTTGGAAACCATCAATCTGTAAGCTGAGGGGGTAACTATAACTATAACACCTCTCTATCTCTCTATATCTCTCTCACTTACTCACTCACAGAAACAAAGAGAGATTTGGGATTTCTTCCTAGTTGAGGCCACCAAATGGCATGCACCACCATGCTTTTTCCTTGCCTGGAACAATGGGCCCTATCCAACAAAATGAACTTTAATGTGGAGAAAAGCAAAGTGTTACATTTAGGCAGGAAAAATCAAAGATATAAGTACAGATTGGGTGAGACCTGGCTCAAAACAGCAAGTGTGAGAGGGACCTTGGAGTCCAAGTGGATGATCCCTTAACCATGAGCCAGCCGTGTGCGGCAGCAGCCAAAAAAGCTAATACAATCCTGGGTTGTATAAACAGGCATAGAATCAAAATCACGCGAAGTATTAGTACCACTTTTTAAAACCCTAGTGAGGCCACACCGGGAATACTGCAGCCAATTTTGGTCACCATACTATAAAAAAGGTGTTGAGAGTTTGGAAAAAGTTCAGAGAAGAGTAACTAAGATGATCCAAGGCCTGCAGACTAAAACATAGGAAGAACGATTGCGGGACTTGGGTTTGGCTAGTCTAAACAAAAGAAGAAATAGGGGAGACATGATAGCAGCGTTGCAGTATCTCAGGGGCTGCCCCAAAGAAGAGGGAGTCAAGCTATTCTCCAAAGCACCAGAAAGCAGGACAAGAAGCAACAGATGGAAACTCACCAAGGAGAGAAGCAACCTAGAACTAAGGAGAAACTTCCTGACAGTTAGAACAAATAACCAGTGGAACAACCTGCCTCCAGAAGCGGTGAATGGACGTTTTTAAGAAGAGACTGGACAGCCATTTGTCAGAAATGGTATAGAGTTTCCTTCCTGAGCAGAGGATAAGACTAGATGACCTCTAAGGTCCCTTCCAACTTTATTATTCTGGCAGAGTATATTTCCAGCCAATGATGTTCATTTTAGCAGCCAGACTGACAAAAGATATGGACTGCTTATGTATGGTTCAGATTTTCTTGTTTTTCTTCTCATGCAAAAAAAAAGAAAAGAAATATTATTGTTGTTGTTGTTGAAGGAAAAATGCTGACTCTGTAAACAGCTCAGACAGGGCTGTAAAGCACTGTGAAGCGGTATATGAGTGCTATTCCTATTCCTTCCTTCCTTCCTTCCTTCTTTCCTTCCTCCCTCCCTCCCTTCTTGAACACTGGAAGTGTTTAGGAAGAGATTGGACAACCACTTGTCTGAAATGGACTAGTGTTTCCTGCCTGAGCAGGGGGTTGGACTAGATGACCTCCAAAGTCCCTTCCAACTCTATTATTCTGTTATTCTTCCTCCCTCCCTTCCTCCCTCCCTCCCTTCTCCAACACTGGAAGTTTTTAAGAAGAGACTGGACAGCCATTTGTCTGAAATGATATAGGGTTTCCTGCCTGAGCAGGGGGTTAGACTAGATGACCTCCAAGATCCCTTCCAACATTATTATTATTATTATGGATCATCGCACAGTCAGCCAGATGTTCAGACTGGATTTGGCATTTTGTCTACCTATCGAGTCCTTACCCAGGACCTGGGAAAGGCAGATGTGGATGTTTGATGGTATTACAGGTATCGTCGCAGGATGGAAGCAGTTCCTAGTAAGGCCGCCTTTTGCAATTGACTAATGGCGAATTTGTCAGTGCCGATGATGGTGTTCAAGTGGTGTTCCAGTTGTTTTGGGATTGCACCCAAGGAGCCTATGACTATTGGTACTACCCTTGCTTGCTTTTGCCACAGTCTTTCTATTTCTATTTGTAGGTCTTTGTGTTTTGTTATCTTCTCCAGCTCTTTCTCTTCTATTCTGCTGTTGTTGTTGTTGTTGTTGTTGTTGTTGTTGTTATTGCCGTGAGTCAAGGACTATTGTGCCATGTTCGGTTTCCACTAGGTCTTCTTTATTTTCACCACATCCTCTCTTCTCGGTTCCCCCTCCCAACACTTTTTTTGAGGGGGGGGGTGTCTGCTGCACGTGCCTTTCCAGATGGATTTCAACAATGCCCAATTAATACGTTGCCTCTTATTGCAACCCTTGGATTCCAGCCAGCCGTTTTAATGAGCCCTGCTTGGCTGGCTTTGCAACCATCCTCGGGCTTTCTCTCTCAATCTCTTAAGCATCGTTGCAGGCTTCCCCGTTTCCTCCACCTTCTTAATTCTCTTCAGAAAATCTTTTATCAGTTGCCTTCCAGAGCCGGAAGGGATATTTTCGGGGGTTTCCCCTGTTTTAACATTGCAAGGAAGCCATCACAGAACGGGACTGGTCCCCTGTTGCAGCCTAAACTTCTACACTCATGGGCATTGCTTTCTTGCCTTGAATGTTGCTTGTAATAACAACAACAATAGTAATAACAATAATAAAGTTGGAAGACACCTTGGAGGTCATCTAGTCCAACCCCCTGTTCAGGCAGGAAACCATACACCATTTCGGACAAATAACTGTCCAGTCTCTTCTTAAAAACTTCCAGTGTTGGAGCATTCACTGCTTCTGGAGGCAGGTCGTTCCACTGGTTAATTGTCCTTACTGTGAGGAAGTTTCTCCTTAATTCCAGGTTGCTTTTCTCCTTGATGATTTCTATCCATTGCTTCTTGTCCTGCCTTCAGGCGCTTTGGAGAAGAGCTTGACCCCCTCTTCTTTGGAGCAACCCCTGAGATACTAGAAGTCTGCTATCCTGTCCCCCCTAGTCCTTCTCTTCATTAAACTAGACATACCCAATTCCAGAAACTCTTCCTTAATATGTTTTAGCTTCCAGTCCCCTGATCATCTTTGTTGCTCTTCTCTGCACTCTTTCTTTCTCATCTCTTTTTTGATGCCGCCCCCAGTACAAATGGCTTCTACATTGTCCATAAACTCCAGGTTTTCTCAGGATGGCCTTGCACAATAATAATGAAGAGGTCAGATGCATGACCCTAAGCTTTTTATCATCATCACTATTATTATTATATTATTATTTATTCATTAGACATGAATCTCAGTCAACTGAACATTGAGATTGGCCGGCGTTGATGGTTGACACGGGTTGCTGCCAGCATCCTAGGTGTCAATTACTATTATTATGGATCATCGCACAGTCAGCCAGATGTTCAGACTGGATTTGGCCTTTTGTCTACCTGTCGAGTCCTTACCCAGGACCTGGGATAGGCAGATGTGGATGTTTGATGGTATTACAGGTATCGTCGCAGGATGGAAGCAGTTCCTAGTAAGGCCGCCTTTTGCAATTGACTAATAGCGAATTTGTCAATGCCAATGGTGTTCAAGTGGTGCTCCAGTTGTTTTGGGATTGCACCCAAGGCGCCTATGACTATTGGTACTATCCTTGCTTGCCTTTGCCACAGTCTTTCTATTTCTATTTGTAGGTCTTTGTATTTTGTTATCTTCTCCAGTTCTTTCTCGTCTATTCTGCTATTTCCAGGCACTGCCACGTCCACTATCCAAACTTTCTTGTCTTTCTCATTGACAATTGTTAAGTCTGGGGTGTTATGTTGCAGGTGCTTGTCTGTTTGATTTCTGAAGTCCCAGAGCAGTTTAATTTTATCATTTTCTATGACTTTCTCTATTTTATGATCCCACCAGTTTTTGCTTACAGGCAAATGATATTTTTTGCAGATCTTCCAATGCACCATTGTTGCTACTTTGTCATGCCGCTGCTCATAGTCAGTCAGTGATATTATTATTATTAGTATTAGTATTTCTGTCTTAACGTCTCTATGTTTGATGAGTTAAATGAATTGATGGCAAGGTACATACAGGCCAACTGTTAGACGATACATTGAAGCAGCCCTGTGGTTTTGGTCTTGCTTTGGGGCACACAGGTTGGAAGAGCAAACATTAAATTCAGACACAATTGCTGTGCAGGCCTGTGGGGAAAGGTCGTTAGAGTAGCCTCCTGAATAAATCATATTTTCTGCTCTTCCCCCCGCCCCCGTTCGTTCATGTCCACGTGAACTGCACATCCCTCCAGGTTTTTTTTTTTTCAAAGGTTTTCCAGAAGTGGTTTGCCATTGCCTCCTACCTAGGGCTCACAGGGAGTGACTGGCTCAAAGTCATCTGGCTGCTTTCCTGCCCAAAAAGGGACTAGAACTCACCAGCTCCTGGTGATTGGCCCAAAGACACCCAACTGGCCTTCCTGCCTAAAGCAAGACTTGAACTCACAGTCTCCTAGTGATTGGGCCAAAGTCACTCGGGTGGCTTTCATGCCTAAGGCAGGATTAGAACTCACCATCTCCTGGTGATTGACTCAAAGTCAGCCAACTGGCTTTCATGCCTAAGACAGAACTAGAACTCACCATCTCCAGGTGATTGACCCAAAGACACCCAGCTGGCCTTCCGCCTAAGGCAGGACTAGAACTCACAGTCTCCTAGTGATTGGCCCAAAGTCACCCAGCTGACTTCATGGCTAATGTGGGACTAGAACTCACCATCTCCTGGTGAGTGGTCCAAAGTCACCCAGTCTGCTGGCCTTCCTGCCTAAGGCGGGACTGGAACTCACCGTCTCCTAGTGATTGGCCCAAAGCCATCCAGCTGGCTTTCATGCGTAAGACACGACTAGAACTCACCATCTCAAAGTCACCCAGCCGCCTTTCGTCCTAAGCTTGGGACTAGAACTCACCGTCTCCTGGCCCAACGTCGGGAGGCCTGGAGCAAAGCAGATGAAGTTAGGCACATCTGGTGACCAGATTAACCTGGATGAAATGCCTGCACACAGGTGTGTGTATTTACCCAAAACCCGGTCTCAGCAGCGCCCCCTGCTGAGAGAGCGCAGCACAACTGAGATAACCTGCGGAGACCATTCTTGTTAATAAATACGGTAATTGAATGGATTGGCAAGGCCGGGAATATGTTTTGTTTTTTTTTCCCCGTTAGGACAGCAGCGAAGAAAAAAAGCAAGCAAAAGGCCCAAAATGAAAAAGAACGCAAACACCAGCATTCCCACAGCAGTGATCACAGCCCTGTGCTACACACAGAGATGAAGACATAAAACGTAACACCATAGAGATGAGACAACAGGGGCTAAATTATATTTATTCCAGGACTAATAGCACTGAGTGGACCTCTTCTTTCTCTCTCTCTCTCTCTCTCTCTCTCTCTCTCTCTCTCTCTCTCTCTCTCTCTCTCTCTCTCTCTCTCTCTCTCTCTCTCTCTCTCTCTTTTTTTTTTTTTTTTTTTTTTGCCCTTTAGCATTCTAAAAAATGTCAGAAATCATATGGGCTCAGGAAGAAGACAGGAGTTTGATGGCCATGAGGCATAAAGGATGCCATTTCATATTATAGGTATCGTAAACAGCCAAAATGGCCCAAATTGGACCTTAAAGATTCCTAGGGAGAGCTTAATATGGACATCAAGTTTGCTACAGCAACAAATTCTACAGGAAAAAATAAAACAATCCTTCCTTTCCATCCTCTGGGTGCTTTGGGACTGTGTTTTTCATGCTGGTTAGGAATTCTGTTTAGGTAGATAGGTAGGTAGGTACGTATGTACATACATACATACATACATACATACATGATAGGTAGGTAGGTAGATAGATGATAGGTAGATAGGTAGATAGATACATACATAGATGATAGATAGATAGATAGATAGATAGATAGATACATACATACATACATACATACATACATACATACATACATACATGGTAGGTAGGTGGATGGATGAGAGATTGATGAGATAGATAGACAGACAGACAGACAGACAGACAGACAGACATGATAGGTAGATACATCCATAGATAGATGATAGATAGATAGATACATACATACATACATACATACATACATACATACATACATACATACATGATAGGTAGATAGATAGATACATAGATAGATGATAGGTAGATAGATTAACAGATACATACATACATACATGATAGATAGACAGACAGACAGACAGATAGATAGATAGATACAATATTTTATTAGTTTTCTACATTTACAATTCATAAGTCTTGGTAAACAATGCGTTCTCTGCTCCATTTGTTTTCCTTAATAAAACACATTAAATTCCTAATCTCTACCCCGTTTTTCCAGCCATTGATAAAACACATCCCATATTTGAAAATGTCCTGTCTCTTCTCTTTCTTTCATCTTCAGCGTAAGTTTATCCATTTCTGCACCGTCCAGTATTTTTCTTGATCATTTCTCTTCAGATGGCGTTTCTTCATTTTTCCAGTGCTGAGCAAATACAACTTTTGCTGCTCTTAATACATGCAACGTTAAATATACACTTCCTTTATCATATTTTCCTGATAATACACCTAATGAAAAATAGTTTTGATTTAAAATCTACATGTTTTCTTAACATCTTTTTTAACCAAATATGTATTTTTGTCCAATTTTTATTTTTTTATTTTTGCTTTAAGGCACGGCCACCAAAGATGATAGTATGTGCCTCGTTTTTGATTGCACTTCCAAGTTACTAGGCATGTTTTAAACATTTTTGCTAATCTCACAGGTGGTTAAGTGCCATCTATAAAACATTTGATACCAATTTTCTTTATAAGTAATTGCCATTGTCAATTTACAATTTTATCTCCCATAGATTTTTTCTATGTTGTGCCCAGGAATTCTAGATCTTGTTTCAACGTGGCTAAGGGGCATCAGCTTGAGAAAGTTGGGTTGTCCCCCATTTGTTGAGTTTGCACAGCACATTGAGCTTGGATGTACAGGCCGTCTATTCATCTTAAGGCCACAATCGGGCGCAAGACTTCCGTTGCTAAGCGAGACGGTTACGACTTTCTTTTTTTAAAAAAAACAACATTTTTATTAGTTTTCCATTATACACCAACAAGGCTTAAGAACCAACGTGGAGATAGGGTTATCAATTAAAAACAATGACATTATAAATATACAGCTCACACAATATTCCTTAAAATTCCCCTCTCTATCTATTTAGGATATTATAATCAAATTAATACATTTCTAAAAACAAATTCATACATATAAATTCCATTAGTGAATAAAAAATTTTCAACAACTCATTATCTATCCCATAAAATCCTATTTTATGTTTTATTAATTTTTCAAATGTTTAAACTAAAACTAACACTCTCTCTTTGTTTAGGATAATATATTCAAATTAGTACATTTCTAAAACAAGTTCATTCACAAATATATCACTACATATAGATTCAATAAAAATTAATCAATACAAATTTTTTAACAGCTCAATATCTATCCCGTGAGATCCTGTTTTACGTTTTGTTAATTTTTCAAACGTTTAAACTTAAATTGACATATTTATTTACTATTCAGGTACCCCAAGTTTCTCTTATTTAAACATGTTATTTCCATAACTAAATTCTTACACCTCTCAACTATATTCTATTCTTATTCAATAATTCTCCAATTATTAATTTCATTTCCATTATTTCCATCTTTTTTCTCATTATACCACAACATATTCTTACTACCGGTATATTTCAATATTAAATTCTAAATCTTTTCGTCATGACCTCCCTTCTAGCAAAATCCACATCCAAATCAATCCAAGTCACTATAAATCCTTTACCACCCAGTTACAACTTTCTTAGGCTGTGTTCCCTTCCCAAGAAAACGGATTATACCCCAAAAGAGAGTGAGGAGATGTGGGTGACCGTGGGCGTTGCGCGGTTTCGGCAGGCAAACTCGGTTGTGGTCCGCAGCACGTCCGCCCTTCCTGCGCTGCCTCTTCTGTCTGCTGCGTCTTTGAGAAACTGACTTGTCTCCTAATCTGATTGTGACGTTCAGCTTTATTAGTGCGAGGCATGAAGAGACTCTGTCAGGGGAGCCCGAGGACATTCTGAAATTGATCGTCCTGCAGGAATGATCACTTGGGGTTTATTAGCGGGGGAGTCCATCTGTTTCTCTTCCCTTGTTCCGATCCCTAAGAGACGTCTCTTCGTTGGAGGCTTTGGGGTGGCGAGAAAGATGGGGCTAATGATGGATTTGGTGTTCTAACCCGCTGGTTCCTCCCCCTTTCTCTCTCTCTCTCTCTCTCTCTCTCGCTCGCTCTCGCTCTCGCTCTCTCTCGCTCTCTCCTTCCCTTCCTCTCCCTCCCTCCCTCTCCCCCTGTCCGTCTATCCATCCATCTATCTATCTATCTCTTTCTCTCTCCCTCTTCTGCTCTCTCTCCCTCTTTCTTTCTCTCTCTTTCTCTCTCCTCCCTCCCTCCCTCCCCTATTTTAAGAGAAGATTTCCATAAGCATATTGTAAGAGCAAGAGAATTGTAGCTGATTTTCATGAAACTAATGTAATGTTTTAACTCCAGAAAACAAATATGGACTTTAATCTCCTATATACTCGGATGCAAAAAAGAAAAGGGATGGGGTGGGGTGGGGTGGGATGGGATGGGAGGGAGGAAGGAAGGAAGGAAGGAAGGAAGGGAAAGGGGAGGAGAGGGGAAGGAAGCAAAAGGAGGAGAGGGGAAGAAAGGAAGGAAGGAAAAGGGGAGAGAAGAGAGTAAAGGAAAGAAAAAAGAAAGGAAGGGAAGAAAGAAAAAGGAGAAGGGGAAATAGAAGGGAAGGGAAAGGAAAGAAAAAGAGAAAGGAAAGATAAAAGAAGGAAATGGAAGGGAAGGGAAACGAAAGAAAAGAAAGATAAAAAAGAGAAATGGAAGGGAAAGGAGGGAGGAAGGAAAAGGCAGGGAGAGAGGAAGAAAGGAAAGGAAAGGAAAAAAACATTGCAACCTATTAGAAAAGCATATTTTCATATTACTTTGGCTTATTAATTCCTGTGTGGGTGCATGAACATTGGAGGCAGAAGGGAACGGCATGTGCATGATGGCATCCTGGTGTGTGTGTTTGTGTGTATCAGAGCAGCGTCCGGTGAGGGGAGTTACTGTGGTTTCACTGGAGGCCATTGCAGAATTAATACCTACAGGTAGTCCTCGACTTACAACCGTAAGTCAGGACAGTGATAAATCAGGTCACCTGTGAAGTGACTGACCTGATTGTGTTACCTTTTTTGTGGCACTGGTTGTAAAGTGAATTAGTCATTAAGCGAATCCTCGCTTCATTACGGGCATGCCTTTGTCCGAAACCAGAAGTAAAGGCTTAGTTTTCAGCCACACGGTTGTGAGCCACAAGTGTGGAATGCTGCAAACAGCAATAAATGAGTCTCGAGTGCTTGAAGTTTGCTGACATTACATTACCAGTGGTCAGATCTAGAACGTTCTAGGTTAGTCTGTCAGAACTTCAGACGGTCGCTAAGCAGCCACTGGTAAGTCAAAGACTATTTGTAGATCAGGGGTCTTCCAACTTGGCCCTTTTATGACTGGTGGACTTCAATTCCCAGAATTCCTCAGCCAGCGCGCCTAGCTGAGGAATTCTGGGAGTTGAAGTCCACCAGTCATAAAAGGGCCAAGTTGGAAGACCCCTGTTGTAGATAGGTGGTTTCCCTCACTGAGGTGGTCGTTGCTCACAGTTCTAACAGGATGTGCACAAATCAAAAGAGCCCCAGAATTACTCTTGAGTTACCGCCCTTTCTTAATACGTACACGGCTTATTTAAATTTGCTTCACCTCATCACTGTTGAGTAGGAACCCCTCAAAGCTGATAGTAATGTTAGAAAAAGCAACACGTATGATTCCAGAGGAAGAGGTCTGTAAGAAAGCCTTGCCAATTTTATGAGCCTCAGGCATTCAAGGTCTCCACAAAAGAGAGACCCAGCAGATTCATGTTTATTGATATGGAACCTTTGTGTGGCTGCCCAACTCAAAAATTGTGCAAAATTGGAAAGTGATATTTGATCCCCAGACATTTAAAGCTTTAGAAACCATAAACAGAACCCTGTCTGTCTGTCGGTCGGTCGGTCTGTCTATCTCTTCCTATATCTGCAGTATCTTATCTTTCTATAGTATTTATCATCTGTCTGTCTATCTATCTACCTACCTACATTCCTATATCTGCAGTATCTCTATCTTTCTATAGTATATCTCTATCATCTATCTATCTATCTATCTATCGCTATCTCTAATCTATCTATCTCTATATCTCTAATCTATCTATCTCTATCTCTAATCTATATCTCTTATATATATCTCTAATCTATCTCTAATCTATCTATCTCTATCTCTAATCTATATCTCTTATATATCTATCTATCTCTAATCTATCTATCTCTATCTCTAATCTATCTCTATCTAATCTATCTATCTCTAATCTATTTATCTAACTATCTATCTATCTATCCAACTGTGCCTGTTTATCCATCTTCCTATCTTTATCCGTATTCATGCAGCTTTCCACTCCCTGTCTGTCTATTTATTTCGGACACGACTTCGCAATTAACAACAACAACAACATCTAGCTATTTTATATAGCACTTCAGTCATGAGTGATCATATCTCAAAAATAAGACAATCAATAACAAATACAAACTATCCTGTCAGATCACACTGAGTAAAACTCATCTAAAATAATTCATTACCACTTAATACGGGGGGGGGGGGAAGAAGCCAATTCTTAGTTACTTTTTTCGTATCTTTTTCTTCGAAAGAAAATGAGTAATAACCAGGGCGTCTGGGAAGTTTTCACATCATGCTAAATTAGTACTGTTTGTTTGGATTTGGCTTAGCAAGGTATAGGAATCCAACCCTTGTCCTTGTAAATTTACAATATCTGGGCTGTAGACATCCAGAGAGACAGTAGATGGCAGTAGAGTCATTCAGAAAACTGACTCTTTGCTGCCATCTAGTGATCAGTCAAATTTTACAATCCATATATGTAAGTAAGCAAAGCAAGCCATCACTTCATGCTTGGTTGTTGTTTGTTGTGGTTGTTGTTAATTGCGAAGTCGTGTCTGACCCATTGCGACCCTGTGGACAACATTCCTCCAGGCCTTCCTGTCCTCTCCCATCTTCTGGAGTCCATTTAAGCTCACGCCTATTGCTTCAGTGACTCCATCCAGCCACCTCATTCTCTGTCGTCCCCTTTTTCTATTGCCCTCCATCTTTCCCAGCATTAGGCTCTTCTCCATTGAATCCTTCCTTCTCATTAAGTGGCCAAAGTACTTGAGTGTCAACTTCAGGTTCCGGCCTTCTAAAGAGCAGTCAGGGTTGATCTCCTCTAGGACTGACCAGTTTGATCGCCTTGCAGTCCAGGGGATGCGCAGGAGTCTTCTCCAGCACCATAGTTCAAAGGCCTCCATTCTTTGGCGCTCAGCCTTTCTTATGGTCCAACTTTCACAGCCATACATTGCAACTGGGAAAACCATGGCCTTGACTTCATGCTTACAGTCGTGTATTCCTGTGCTCACCTTAGTGATTTATTTAACAAAACCATGATTTGTTTAAGCAAACGTTAAAGCCGTTGGAAAACCAGCCCATGCTTCAGAGACAAATTCATTCTTAAAGCTCAGGTGTTCTTATTAGTTTTCCTTGGCAGGTGAGGGATGCTGCGGTATTTACAGGAACGTGAAATGTAATGGTTGTGCTATCTATATTTTAGAACTTAATTTAAAATTGTCATGGAAGCTGAATAAGCCTTGCTATAAGAAGAGGGAGAATTTATTTCTCCTTGTTATAGTTGTAGAATACTAATTCCAGCCTCTCCTTCGGGATACAAAGAAAGACATAAGTGATCCGTTTATGTGGGCAGCCCAACTTCCTCTGCCGTTTTCAAAAGAAGGCTTCCAGGATATCATATTTCTTCCTTGCTCTTTATTCAAGATAGTAATCAAAATGCAAATAACCTGACCCAGCTAATGTTTTGAGGTGTATTGTGCTGCAAATGAACGGTGTAGCGGAATTAAAAAGCAAGAGATTGCGGAATTAAAAAGCAAGAGATTGCTCAGGAGAGAATAATGCACCAGTTGACATGGGGAAAAAAAATCAGTTCAAAGGATTTTCTTCAGAAAAAGTTGTGTTAAAGGACCATCCACTATTCAGTGATGGAATCCCAGTTGTAGGTTTTTTTAGATGAAAATGGGAAGACACCAGTTGTAAATATTTGACGGAATAACAGAATTGGAAGGGACCTTGGAGGTCATCTAGTCCAACCCCCTGCTTAGGCAGGAAACCCTACACTATTTCGGACAAATGGCTGTCCAGTCTCTTCTTAAAAACTTCCAGTGATGGAGCATTCATCGCTTCTGGAGGCAGGTTAATTGTTCTAACTGTCAGGAAGTTTCTCCTTAGTTCTAGGTTGCTTCTCTCCTTGGTTAGTTTCCATCTATTCCATCCATTGTCCTCAACCTATGACCACCATGGAGGCTGCCCATCATGCTCATAAGTCATGACAGTCATAAAATGTGACAGATCTGATTTTATAACACCATGGTCATTAAACGGACCAATCAAGGGACTCAGCTTTGCCTAAACCCAGACGTGTAAGTTTTCAGCAAAACCGTCATAAAATGTGGTCATAGGAGGTTGTAAACACCGCCATGTTGCCGACCAGTCATGTGATTGCAGGGAGTGGGGCCTGGATCATTGGAACTTGGAATCTGCATTGTAAGTAACCCCATGGTAGATCCGTCGTAATTTTGAAACAACTAGTCATATGTTACCTGTGCATTATTTGGAAATAAAAGGACTGCATATTGTAGGTGTGACATGGTAAAGAGTTATCTACCAATTGTAGAACTAGGGGTGGCTGCAGGTTGTGGTTAAAAAAACTCAAGCCACAATGGTTTGATCAAAGATTAACTAGTTTTGTGTATGTATGTGTGTGTGTTGCATGCACATCTTCCTTTCCTTGAGGAGTTTCCATCTGTTGCTTCTTGTCCTGCCTTCAGGTGCTTTGGAGAATAGATTGACCCCCTCTTTTTTGTGGCAGCCCCTCAAATATTGGGAGACTGCTATCCTGTCACCCCAACTCCTTCCTTTCATTAAACTAGACATACTCAATTCCTGCAACGGTTCTTTGCATGTTTTTAGCTTCCAGCCCCCTAATCATCTTTGTTGCTCTTCTCTGCATTCTTTCTAGAGTCTCAACATCTTTTTTATGATATGATGACCAAAAACTCGATGCAGTATTCTAAGTATAGTCTTACAAAGGCTTTATAAGGGTGTACTAACACTTCACGTGATCTTCATTCTGTTCCCTCTGTTAATGCAGCTTAGGACTGCATTGACTTTTTTGGCGACTACCACACACTGCTGGCTCATATTTAAGTGATTGTCCACTAGGACTCCGAGATCCCTCAGGCAGTTACTGCTATTCAGCCAAGTTTCACCTAATCTGTACATTTGGGTTTTGTTTTGTTTTGTTTTGCCTAAGTGTAAGACTACTTTTCCATACATTGAATTTCATTTTGTTGGATAGGGCGCAGTGTTCAAGTCTGTCAAGATCCATCTGGATCTTGAGCCTATCTTCTGGTGTGTTGGCTATTCCTGCAAACTTTGTGTTGTTTGCAAATTTGGTGCATTCCCCCTCTATTCCCGCATCTGTCATTTATGAAGATGTTGAAAAATAAGACAGAATTTTGTGGCACCCCACTGCTTCCTTCCTTCCGTGTAGATGTAGTTCCATCAAGGACTACTCGCTGAGTACAGTTTGTCAGCAAATTACAAATCCATCTGGTGACGATGCTGTTTCCCCCATTTTTTTTTTTTAGCTTACCAAGAAGGAAGTTGTGGTCTACTTTGTCAAATGCCTAGCTCAGGGGTAGGCAACCTTGGCTCTTTTACGACTCGTGGACGTCAACTCCCAGAATTCCTGAGCCAGCCATGCTGAGGAGAAAGGGAGAGGTTTCCAAGCTGAGCCATGCTGGCTGAGGAATTCTGGGAGTTGAAGTCCACCAGTCATGAAGGGGCCAAAGTTTCCCTTATGCTGGCTCAGGAATTCTGGGAGTTGAAGTCCACGAGTCGTAAAAGAGCTCAGGTTGTCTATCCCTGGCCTAGCTGAAGTCTAAGTATAATATGTCCACAGCATTTTTCTGGTCCACTAATTTAGTCACATGGTCAAACAATAAAATAAGATTGGTTTGGCATGATCAGTTTTAAACAAACCCTTATTGGCAAAACTGGATGCGATGTCCCAAGTGTGTTTTTACCCCCAAAGCACTATAAAAGTGGTACTAATCTTGGTTTATCGGTACCAGAGAATAGAATAGAATAGAATAGAATAGAATAGAATAGAATAGAATAGAATAGAATAGAATAGAATAGAATAGAGAAATGAAGAATAGAATAGATATTGGAATATAGAATAGAATAGAATAGAATAGAATAGAATAGAATAGAATAGAATAGAATAGAATAGAATAGAATAGAATAGAATAGAATAGAATAGATATTGGAATGTAGAATAGAATAGAATAGAATAGAATAGAATAGAATAGAATAGAATAGAATATGGAATGGAGAATAGACTAGACTAGAATACAATACAATACAATACAATACAATACAATAGAGCTGGAAGGGACTTTGGAGGTCTTCTAGTCCAGCCCCCTGCTCAAGCAGGAGAACCTACACCATTTCAGACAGGTGAATGTCCAGTCTTTTCTTAAAAATCTCCAGTGATGGAGCGCCCACGATTTCTGGTGGCAGGCTGTTCCACTGGTTAATTGTCCTCACTGTCAGGAACTTTCTCCTTAATTCCAGGTTGCTTCTCTCTTTGGTCAGTTTCCAACCATTGTTTCTTGTCCTTCCCTCTGGTGCTTTGGAGAATAGTTTGACCCCCTTTTCTTTGTGGCAGCCCCTCAAATACTGGAAGACTGCTATCGTGTCTCCCCTATTTCTTCTTTTCTTTAGACTAGCCAAACCAACTCCCGTAGCCATTCTTCGTATATTTTCGTCTCCGGGCCTTGGATCATCTCTGATTTTTTTCCAAACTCTCAACATCTTTTTTGCGATATGGTGACCAAAACTGGCTGCCGTATTCCAGGTGTGGCCTCACCAGGGCTTTGTAAACCGGTAACAGTACTTCGCATGATCAGAGAGAGAAACCACCCAACTTCTGACAGGATCTCTGCTGCTTTCCAGGAAGTTTTTGTTTCCAGCTAACAGATTTGACAGAAACTTTTTGGAAAGTAACTCCTCGGCCAAAACTTTCCCACTGGCGAAGACAGGCCTACAAGCCCTAAAGCGCGTTGACGGTGTTTTGATCCACATCTGTTGCATTCCAGAATCGGTTCTCAGGGCAGAAAAATGTGCGTTCAAGTCACTTCCAGTGCTCTTTCCACGGAATATCTGTCTGCGCTTTCCGTTCACAACTTGTCAACACCCTGCCTTTGGTTATTATAAGTTACCCGCTTCTCAAAAGCAGGCCTTGCCAGAGTAGTGGGCTGACAGCAATCTACAAGAAGCCGCCTTGGCCTCTTTCGGATGTTTTCAGTTTATGATCAAGGATAATTTTTAGGTTCCAGTTTGGAGCCCTTGTCCTGAAGGATACAGGGAATCCTTGACTTAACACCATTCTATTCTATTCTATTCCGTATTCCAGTGTTTCCCAAACTTGACAATTTTAAGGCATGTGGACTTCAACTCCCAGAATTCCACAGCCAGCAATGCTGGCTGTGGAATTCTGGGAGTTGAAGTCCTCATGCCTTAAAATTGTCAAGTTTGGGAAACACTGCCCTATTCTATTCTATTCTATATTCCAATATCTATTCTATTCTATTCATTTCTCTATTCTATTTCTATTCTTTCTATTCTGTTCTTCATTTCTCTATTCTATTCATTTTTCTATTCCATTTCTATTCTATTCTTCATTTTTCTATTCTATTCTATCTGAGAATCAGAAAGAGTGACTCTCAATGAGTCAACAATTCTCAGAACGAATGCTAATGACCAGATGACTGCAAGGAATATAATTTGTTCCATCCTCCACCAGGATGGACAAATAATAGGCCATTTGTCAAACAGCCATTTGTCTGAAATGGTATAGGGTTTCCTGCCTGTGCAGGGGGTTGGACTAGATGACCTCCAAGGTCCCTTCCAGCATTATTATTATTATTATTATTATTATTATTATTATTATTATTATTATTATTATTATTATTATTATTATTATTATGGCTCATCGCACAGTCAGCCAGATGTTCAGACTGGATTTGGCCTTTTGTCTACCTATCGAGTCCTTACCCAGGACCTGGGATAGGCAGATGTGGATGTTTGATGGTATTACAGATACCGTCGCAGGATGGAAGCAGTTCCTAGTAAGGCCGCCCTTTGCAATTGACTAATAGCGAATTTGTCAATGCCAATGGTGTTCAAATGGTGCTCCAGTTGTTTTGGGATTGCACCCAAGGAGCCTATGACTATTGGTACTACCCTTGCTTGCTTTTGCCACAGTCTTTCTATTTCTATTTGTAGGTCTATTACTACTACTACTACTATTATTATTATTATTGTTGTTATTGTTGTTGTTGTTATTATTAGGCTCTTTGGGTCCTCCTAAATGAAAACTGTAAGGATTGGTGGATTCTCCTGCAAGCTACAACCCCATGATCCTCCCCATTTGAAACCTAAGGAAAGGGTTAATTTACCCCCAGGGTGGCATTTCCTGTTGCCAGCTTGTCTTCCTTCCGTGTCATTCTCTTCTCCTTTGATGAATTTGTCACCTGCCACCATCTGGTGGGCCCAGCATTTAAGAGAGCACCAGCCTGGCTTCCTAACGGGCGCCAAAGTAAATTAGAAACCAAAGTGATTTCTCAAGGCACAATTCCAGGGGTCCCGTGGAGAGCTAATGATGCATCAAGGGGTGGGCGAAGAAGCGCTTTGAAGTTGCTTGTCAGATTTGTAACAGCTCGGTGTTGCTCCAAGCTTTGTGTGACCTTGCTATGCTCTAGAGCAGTGGTTCTCAACCTGTGGGTCAGGACCCCATTTGGGGTGGAAGGACCATTTCACGGGGGTTGCCAAACAACGCAGTCCACCATTTCCCCCCCCCCCTTTTCCTTAGCTGTGCTACTCCCTTTTATTCTATTGGCTTTTGAAAGTCAATAGAATAGACTCTCTTGAATAGAGTCTAATTCTATTGGCTTTCCAAAGCCAATAGGAATTGTCCAGGCTGTCTCTGCCCTGCTGAGCCGGCCAAAAGCCCCAGTCTGCAAATGGTGCTGCACCAGTTGAGTAGTCCTCGACTTACGACCGGTTGAGTAGTCCTCGACTTACGACCGGTTGGGGGTCGCGGCATTAAAAAGGTTGAGAACCACTGCTCTAGAGGTTGCAGCCCAGGGCACACGTCCCTGTCCCCCCCCCCATATCTCGGCTATTTCTTCGGAGGGAGCCCAATCAAAATATTGAAAGTATTGACTACCCCCCCCCAAGGTGGGGGGGAAACCTCTTTGGTGTTTGACCTTTGAAGCAATCTAGGACCATCAATAAAAAAAAAAAATCGGGTGGTTAGATGGTCGGGCCTGCTGCCAATTTTGCTTGTCGGGAGGATTTTGAGCCTTGAAGCAAAGATCTGAGTAACCATGGCAACCAGGAAGTCGGCCTCTGCAATCCCGCAAGCAGGAATCCATAAATCAGAGTTGCCTAAATGCAGATGCGGAGTTGCAGGTAAGAGAGGCTGGCCAGGGGATGAAAACAGGCTTGCAAAGGGATTCCTTTGGAGGAAAGGATGGCTGCCTTTTGAGATATCAGAGCAGATTTTATGCGGAGCCCGAAAGAGAGAGAGAGAGAGAGAGAGAGAGAGAGAGAGAGAGAGAGAGAGAGAGAGAGAGAGAGAGATGGAAATAGACAGATAGATTAGATAGATAGACAGACAGACAGACAGACAGACAGACAGACAGACAGAGATCAGTGATAGAAAGAGATGGAAATAGTCAGATAGATAGATAGAGAGAGAGAGAGAGAGAGAGAGAGAGAGAGAGAGAGAGAGAGAGAGAGATAGACAGACAGACAGACAGACAGAGATCAGTGATAGAAAGAGATGGAAATAGTCAGATAGATAGATAGATAGATAGACAGACAGACAGACAGACAGACAGACAGACAGAGATGAGAGATAGAAAGAGATGGAAATAGACAGATAGATTAGATAGCTAGACAGACAGAGACAGACAGATAGATAGGAAAGGAAGAGAGAGATGATGGAAATAGATACGATAGATAGACAGATATGATAGATAGATAGATAGATAGATAGATAGATAGATAGATAGATAGATAGATAGATAGATAGATAGATAGATAGATAGATAGATAGATAGATACCGTATATGCCGGCGTATAAGACGACTTCCGGAAGCGCTAAACTCGGCGCCAAAGACGGGGGTCATCTTATACGCCGAGTCGTCTTATACGCCGGAAATACTGGTAGTTTCCGGCGTATAAGACGACGTTCTAGGAATGCGGCTTGGCGATAAAGACGGGGGTCGTCTTATACGCCGGGTCGCCTAATACGCCGGCATATACGGTAATTAGATAATTAGATAGATAGATAATTAGATAGATAGATAGATAGATAGATAGATAGATAGACAGACAGACAGACAGACAGACAGACAGACAGACAGACAGACAGATGAGAGATACAAAGAGATGGAAATAGATAGATAGATAGATAGATAGATAGATAGATAGATAGATAGATAGATAGATAGATAGATAGATAGATAGATAGATAGATAGATAGATAACCTTCATTGTCATTTTTTACTGTGGGCACAATGGTACACATTAAAAATGAAATGTACTTGTTTGCTCTCAAAGTGTACACACATTTAAATATACTATATACAACATATGTATAGACCTACACCCTTACATATAAGTAACATATAAATATTAATCACTGTTCATCTTGAAGACATAACAGAAGGAGGAAGCTTGAAAGTTCACAAGGTTATAATATATGGAACGAAACTGTGGCTGAATCTGGATGTTCTGCTTCGGATACCAGGGAGCCCCCTCCTCCCCCCCCCCAGAAGGTAACAAGGAAAACAGGTGGTGAAGAAGGTGTGTAGTGTCCCAGACAATCTTGCGGACCTGCTCAAGCAACGCTTATATGCCGTGTCCTGGATGGGAGGGAGGGAACTGCCAATAGCTTTTTCTACCGTCCTCACCACTCTCTGCACCGCCTTCCTGTCCGAAGCAGGGATGCTTCCAAACCAGACTGTGATGCCGTATGACAAGATGCTCTCAATCGTCCCCCTGTAGAAAGTGGTCAGGACAGGGGAAGGAAGATGGGTGCTTTTCTCATGCGACGCAAAAAATGCAGGCCCCGCTGTGCCCACTTCAGCAGTGTCTCGCTGTTGAGCAACCAAGCCAGTCTACTAGCGATGTCTTGCAAGGAATAAAGAAGTTAGGGTTTGGATGAGTGGATTTGTAGTTTTTTTGTTTGTTTTTTTTTAAATCCACTTGGATCAGAGGTTTACAGCTGTTACTTTTGGTACAGGGTTTGGGGTTTTTTTAAAAAATTGTAACGGATGTTCAGTCTAATGATCAACAGATGCTAAATACAAGGGCAGTGAGCATCATTGAACCGTGGCAACTTTTTTAAGACTTCCACTCCCAGAATTCTGTCTGGCTAGGGAATTCTGGGAGTTGACGTCCATAAGTCTTAAATTGTCTGTGGAGATTCTCACTCATCCAGGTTGTAGTTGTCCCAAATGTGCTTTTTTTTTCCCCTGCAAAAGGCAGTTAGACTTTCTTTAACTATTAGACTGTTCAGTGGATCTGGTACAGCTGCGTGTTTCTTTAGCACGGCGCACATTTTAAAAATATAAAGAGAAGGAGAAATGGAATGAAGAAGAGGAATAGTGTCCTAATAACATTCGGAACAGAGTTGCTTTCATTCCTGTAGGCAAGGAGGGTAAATCAAATGCCTTTTTAATGTAAGATGGGAGCAAACCAAGGCTCTTAACATTTTGTGTCACTTGATGGGCAGCTAAATGTCTATGGAGATTCTTGGTCATCTATAATAATAGAACAGAACAGAACAGAACAGAACTAAGAATAGGAATAGAGCAGAACAGAATAGAATAGAATAATGATAGAATAGAATAGAATAGAATAGAATAGAATAGAATAGAATAGAATAGAATAGAATAGAATAGAATAGAATAGAATAGAAAATATGGAATGGAATAGAATAGAACAGAACAGAACAGAACTAAGAATAGGAATAGAGCAGAGCAGAATAGAATAGAATAGAATAATGATAGAATAGAATAGAATAGAATAGAATAGAATAGAATAGAATAGAATAATGATAGAACAGAACAGAACTAAGAATAGGAGTAGAGTAGAATAATGATGGAATAGAATAATGATAGAATAGAACAGAACAGAATTAAGAATAGGAGTAGAACAGAATAGAATAGAATAGAATAGAAAATATGGAATGGAATAGAATAGAATAAATAGAATAGAACAGAACAGAATAGAATAGAATAGAATAGAATAGAATAGAATAGAATAGAATATATTGAATGGAATGGAATAGAATAGAATAGAATAGAATAGAATAGAATAGAATAGAATAGAATAGAATAGAATAGAATAGAATAGAATAGAGCTGGAAGGGACCTTGGAGGTCTTCTAGTCCAGCCCCCTGCTCAAGCAGGAGAACCTATATCATTTCAGACAAGTGAAATGTCGTCTCTTTCTTCGTTCTTAAACCCACTAACTTTATTTTTAGCTTACTGAAAAATCAGTCATAGCTTTAAGATGGGAAAAGAACCCTTGAAATAAGCACCAGTTCCTGGATCGTTACGTTGCAGATCCCTGTACTAAGAAGTTGCATTAACTTGTTTGCTACACTCAAGTATTCATTCATCTTGGTCTAAAACGATACAGATAGTCCTCGACTTAACAACGGTTCATTTAGTGACCATTCAGAGTTACAAAGTTACAACGGCACTGAAAAATGAGGACCATGTTTCACCGTTACAACTTTTGCAGCATCCCCATAACCAGGTGACCAAAATTCAGCCCCTTGGCAACCGACTCACCTTTATGACGGTTACCGTGTCCTGTGGTCACGTGCCCCCCCCCCTTGCGACCTGCCAACCAGCAAAGTCAATGGGAGGGGGGGAAGCCAGATTCACTTGACAACCAGGTTACAAATTGTAACAACGGCGGGGATTCATTTAAGAGCTGTGGTAAAAATGGGGCAAAACTCGCTTAACAAAGGTCTCACTTAGCAACGGAAATTTGGGAGCTCCATTGTGGTCGTATAAGTCGAGGACCCCCTTGAATTCCTGCCTTTGACTGGGTAAAAACGTGCAAGCCCTCGCGGAAAGCCACCCACAAACAGCGAAGCAATTACAGTCTTTCCTCTTTTTCTTTTAAAAATAAGACTCGTGAAGCCATCATTGTTGGCCGCGAATCAATGTTTATGTTACCTTCCTTGAGCAAAATGAGCAAAAGCTAATTTTTTTTCCCTTTAAAAGACTCCTAATTCTCATTAGCATGAAACAGCATTATTCAAAGCACATTTGCAAGCAGGATTGCTTTGTTGTATGTTTGGCTGAATCTGAAGTTATTTGCCCACTTAGTCATCATTATTCTAGTTGTTTTTCTGGCAGGTGCAAAACCCAGGATCAACCAAAGCGCCATCTTGTGCAATCAGATGCAGTATCTGGGTCTCACTGGGCATTCTTACATGTCCGCATTTATTGCATGGGGCCATCGTTGCTTCGGCCGTCCACACAGACGCTTGCCATCTGTGTGAAAGTGGAGGGCGGTGTGGGGTGCTGCTCGTAGAACAGGGATCCCCAATGTTGGCAACTTTTATGACTTGTGGACTTCAACGCCCAGAATTTGGCTGAGGAATTCTGGGAGTTAAAAGTCCACACGTCTTCAAGTGGCTGAGGAATTCTGCCTCATGCTGGCTGAGGAATTCTGGGAGTTGAAGTTCACATGTCTTCAAGTGGCTGGGGAATTCGGCGTCATGCTGTCTCAGGCATTCTGGGAGTTGAAGTCCACCAGTCATAAAGGGGCCATAATTCCCCCATGCTGGCTCAGGTATTCTGGGAGTTGAAGTCTAGAAGTCATCAAGGGGGGCCATGGTTCCCCCATGCTGTCTCAGGAATTCTGGGAGTTGAAGTTCACACATCTTCAAGTGGCTGGGGAATTCTTCATGCTGGCTGGGGAATTCTGGGAGTTAAAGTCCCCGGTCATAAAGGAGCCATGGTTCCCCCATGCTGGCTCAGGTATTCTGGGAGTTGAAGTCCACCAGTCATAAAGGGACCATAATTCCCCCATGCTGGCTCAGGAATTCTGGGAGTTGAAGTCCAGAAGTCATCAAGGGGGGCCATAGTCCCCCCATGCTGGCTCAGGCATTCTGGGAGTTAAAGTCCACCAGTCATAAAGGGGCCATAATTCCCCCATATTGGCTCAGGTATTCTAGGAGTTGAAGTCCAGAAGTCATCAAAGGACCATGGTTCTCCATCTCTGTTTTAGATTGATTGGCATGTGTCGAGCACAGAGCACTTACCCACATAATCGTCATCTTCGTTTTATCTATTTTCCAGGAATTACCAGTTCTCACCTAAAAGCAGACCAGGCTTTGCTCCACAGTAAGAACGAATGTTCTGCTTCGGCTGCAGTGACACGTCGGAAACCAGCAGCTCTCAACGGCATTGCCGTGTCTTCAACGCCTATCTTATCACTCTTACCTTCTCCACCAGCAGCAGAAACAGGTAAACTGTCACAAGTACAAGTCAGTTGCCAAGCCTCCAAATTTGGATCACGTGACCGCGGGGGTAAAACAGCCGGAAGTCACTTTTTTCAGTGCCGTTGTAACTTTATAAACGGTCACGAAATGAGGACCTTCCCTGGAGTTTCTCCCTCATAGAATTGTACCTATAATCGGTTGATTAAAAATCTGTCTTAAATCCAAGGTACCTATTCAAACTTTCTTAAAATCCCCAGTCAAACGTGGCTGTTTTCCATCGAATTTATTTCGTGAAATCCTCCCTATTAAAATCAAATTAAGGATAGCTTCTTGGCGTCTTCTTCCATGCTTTTATAGGAGGAAAAAATGTCAGATTTTCCTAGAAGCCAGACTACGTTGCAGACTTTGTTCTGAACAGATGCTGTTACAGTCGTGGTCAAAATTGTGAAAACCTTTTGGGAAAAGTGTATTTTTGAGGTTGGATGGCTAATAACACCCCTTTTTGTGGGGGGGGAGTAGTACCATAAAATTATATATCAGTGGAAAGATAATTTAATCAAGAACGTAATGCAACAAAGTTGGTTCAATTATCTGTATTGTATTCTATGAAAAGTTATAGCCAAATAACCAGAAAAAGGAAGCACACTTTGCTTAGGTTGATCTCAGGTAGCTTTCCTTCATCTGACTGTAGCCAATGAGCATGCGTGTTTAGAGAGCCAATCAGGTGTCATCTTGTTTTGCCAATGAGCCAATCACATCACAGTAGGATCCAGTGATTGTCCTGTATTGAAGCTGAGAGGAGGACATTTGTCAGTGTGAACTGTGATGGCTGTCAAGTTGGTTGGGTTTTTTTGTGTTCTTTCATTTAGTGAGCTTGTAAAACTTCATAAAATTAAAGTCATGGTGCAAAGAGTTGACCAGTCGCCCAGAAAGTGATGTAAAATAGTATGATTAAGTGAACAAGGCTACAGTTCTAAAGAAATTGGAAGAAAAATGGGTGGAAACTTAACCAAAAGTGGCATTCCTACTGTACACTTTTCCCTAAAAGGTTTCCACAATTTTGACCACTACTGTGGGATTAAATTCTCCCGTCGCAACTACTTGGTTCTAAGATCTGCCCCTGCTTTCTGAAAGTTTTCATCCACATTTCTTTGACTCTTAAGTGCTCAGAAGACGTCAACAATCGCCGTATGGCTTTTAATTCCATTCTGCCCTTATTTATCCAGAGGTTCTCAAGAGCATCCTTCATTTTGAATTCTCTTGCCTCTTTCAAGGAGTCCTTTTTCTCAGATGCTCTGTTCCTGTCAGGTAATCCTCGACTTTTGACCATAACGGAGCCCAAAATTTTACGTTGCTAAGCAAGGCAAGTGTTAGGGGCATTTTGCCCCATTTTACGATCTTTGTTAAGTGAATCACTGCAGCTGTTAAGGCACTAACACCGTTTGTTAAGTGACGTGGCTTGTCAGTAGGTCGCAATGAAGGATCACGTGACCCCGGGGGGGACGCTGCGACCGTCATAAGTGCAGGCCAGTCACCAAGCGTCGGAATTTGGATCACGTGACCGTGGGGAGGCTGCCACAGTTTCAAGTGCGAAAAACGGCCATCAGTTTTTTTCTCAGCGCCGTTGTAACTTGGAACAGTCACTCAATGGACTGTGGTAACTTGAGGACTTCCTGTACGGTTTACATTTATTAAGTCATAATTGACTTTTTTGTGTAGGTGGTCTGCAACTAGGGCCAGCCACTCGGTACTAGGGCCCCCCCAGCCACCCACAAGACACGTCGTGCTCCATTTAATGACCTGTACAGTCATTTAACGACTGCATTGGGAGGTGGGATTATTGACCTGCGTGGTGGCAGGCTCCATTACAGTCACAGATTGAGGACTCTATAAGTACTAGGTTTCCCAGGGCTTCCCCCACCTACGAGACATCCTCTGCCCAATTAGTAACCTTCACTTAACAACTAGGCGGGGATGAGGGTCATTAAGTAAGGCAATCGCATGGTCAGCTTGCTTAATGACTAGGATGAGGTCTACTTGAGGCCTACTTCCTAGAGCAGTGGTTCTCCACCTGTGGGTCGGGACCCCATTTGGGGTCGAACGACCATTTCACGAGGGTCGCCAAACAACGCAGTCCGCCATTTTTTTCCCCTTTTCCTCAGCTGCGCTACTCCCTTTTATTCTATTGGCTTTTGAAAGCCAACAGAATAGACTCTCTTGAATAGAGTCTAATTCTATTGGCTTTCAAGAGCCAATAGGAATTGTCCAGGCTGTCTCTGCCCTGCTGAGCCCGCCAAAAGTCCCATTCTGCAAACGGTGCTGCACCAGTTGAGTAGTCCTCAACTTACGACCGGTTGGGGGTCGCGGCATTTAAAAGGTTGAGAACCACTGTCCTAGAGCCTCCGCCAACCTTGAGGTACACTGGGCTCCACTTAACGACCCAATGTGCACACTTAACCACCGCACTGGGGCTGTTTAGCGAGTCAGTCACACGGTGCCCTTATTTAACGGCCGTCACAACTTGTGGCTGTAATGGACAGGCTCTGTGGACGGTCATAGTTTGAGGAGAACCTGCATTACAAAACACTCCTCCAGCTTTTCATCCCCTGTAAGTCGAAAGGGCGTGAAGGGAAGAACGGATACCGGGACTCCCTCGTTATTTTCAGCAAGGATGCTGTCTGAGCTGCGGATGCAAATCACATTAAAGTAAAATAGGGGGTACCTGGATCAATAGTAGTAACTGTGAGAGGGATCTCAGAGTCCTAGTGGACAATCCCTTAAATAGGAGCCAGCCGTGTGCTGCAGCTGCCAAAAAAGCCAACACAGTGCTAGGCTGCATTAACAGAGGGATAGAATCAAGATCACATGAAGTAGTAATACCACTTTACAAGACCTTCGTAAGGCCACACTTGGCATACGGCATCCAGTTTTGGTCGCCACGATGTCAAAAAAGATGTTGAGACGCTAGAAAGGGTGCGGAGAAGAGCAACAAAGATGATCAGGGGACTGGAGGTTAAAACATATCAGGAACAGTTGCTGGAATTGGGTATGTCTAATTTAATGAAGAGAAGGACAAGGGATGACATGATAGCAGTCTTCCAATATCTCAAGGGCTGCCCCAAAGAAGAGGGAGTCAATCTATTCTCCAAGGCTCCTGAAGGCAGGACAAGAAGCAACGGATGGAAACTAATTGAGGAGAGAAGCAACTTAGAACTAAGGAGAAACTACTACTACTACTACTATTACTACTACTACTACTTCTTTCAGATGTCTGGTCTCTTCTCAAAAACCTCCAGGGATGGAGAACCCACAGCTTCTGAAGGCAAAGCTAATTAGTTTCCATCCATTGTTTCTTGTCTTGAATGGTACAGGGTCTCCTCCTTGAACAAGGAATTAGGCTAGGAGACCTCCAAAGTCATCCCCCCCCCCATCACCACCAGTTAAGAAAGCAAAGTGTCTTCTCAAATGCCTTGGTAAGGTCACACTTGAAATCCTGCATCCAGTTTTGGTCACCACGATGTAAAAAAGAGGTTGAGACTCTAGAAAGAGTGCAGAGAAGAGCAACAAAGATGATTAGGGGACTGGAGGCTAAAGCATATAAGGAACGGCTGCTGGGATTGGGTATGTCTGGTTTAAAGAAGAGAAGGACGAGGGGGGACATGATGGCAGTCTTCCAGTATCTCAGGGGCTACCCCAAAGAAGAGGGAGTCAAGCTATTCTCCAAAGCGCCTGAAGGCAGGACAAGAAGCAACGGGTGGAAACTGATCAAGGACAGAAGCAACCTAGAACTAATTGTTCTAACTGTCATTCCTGACAGTTAGAACAATTAACCAGTGGAACTACCTGCCTCCAGAAGCGGTGAATGCTCCAACACTGGAAGTTTTTAAGAAGAGACCAGACGGCCATTTGCCTGAAATGGTATGGGGTTTTCTGCCTGAGCAGGGGGTTACACTAGATGACCTGCAAGGTCCCTTCCAACTTTATGACAATGATGATGATGATCTTCTGGATCTTCTCCTAGTCGTCCTCTGCACACCCGTGAAGAAGGGCCTCCTCAGGTTTCCTGGAGGGAGGTGTCCATCCAGGGTGAGGAAGAGAGCTGGGCGTGGAGTGTCTTGCGTTGTGGCATGTCTTCTCCTGAAGGCCAGATTGGAGTCAGCCTGGCTTCAGTTCACCTTCTTATTTTTTTATCCCACCTTTATTGTTTTTACAAGGCAGCAAACATCCAACACATTCTTCTCCTTCTGCTGTTTTCCCCCACAAAAACCCTGTGTGGTGGATTGGGCTGAGAGAGGGGGACTGGCCCAAAGTCACCCAGCTGGCTTTCATGGCTAAGGTGGGACTAGAACTCATTTCTCCTGGTGATTGGCCCAAAGTCTCCTAGTTGGCTTTCATGGCTAAGGTAGGACTAGAACTCACAATCTCCTGGTGATTGGCCCAAAGTCACCCAGCTGGCTTTCATAGCTAAGGTGGGACTAGAACTCATCGTCTCCTGGTGATTGGTCCAAAGTCACCCAGCTGGCTTTCATGGCTAAGGTAGGACTAGAACTCTCAGCCTCTTAGTGATTGACCCAAAGTAATCCAGCTGTCTTTCTTGGCTAAGGCAGGACTAGAACTCACTGTCTCCTGGTGATTGGCCCAAAGTCACCCAGCTGGCTTTCATGGCTAAGGTGGGACTAGAACTCTCAGTCTCCTGGTGATTGGCCCAAAGTCTCCCAGTTGGCTTTCATGGCTAAGGTGGGACTAGAACTCCCAGTCTCCTGGTGATTGGCCCAAAGTCATTCAGCTGTCTTTCATGGCTAAGGCAGGACTAGAACTCACCGTCTCCTGGTGATTGGCCCAAAGTCTCCCAGCTGGCTTTCATGGCTAAGGTGGGACTAGAACTCAGCGTCTCCTGGTGATTGGCCCAAAGTCACCCGACTGGCATTCATGGCTAAGGTGGGACTTGAACTCATGCTCTCTTTCTGTCAGGCCTGGTGCCTTAACCACTACACCGAACTGCTTCCCCTTAGTACTTTTGTCTTTAAATTATTATTAGTCTCTTTTTCTGGCCAAAGTGGGATTGATGTTACCTCCTGACTTCGCATGTTTCATGGATTCTGTACTGACTTGAAATCTTGTTGAGTGTGGCAGGCTGTAAATAATTTAAGTGGCTCTGATACAAATAAATTAGCTTTAAGACTCGCTGATACGAATCAATTTTTTTTAGGAAGGGCAAAAAGCATCTAGGTTGCCAAAACCAATTCCTTCTAAAGAACCTCAACTCCAGAATGTTAGACCATAAAAACAGAATTTCTCTGCAAGATTCTCCCTCCGAATTCGTTCATTGTCTCAGCATCCTAAGATAGAATTAACGACAAACGAACCAGTGTCAATGACTACAATTTTTAGATGTATCTTCCCAATAATTCCAAAATGTTCCATTTTCCTAGGCCATTTCCCAATTTCTTTTCAACCTTTGCTCGTGAACGTCTGTGGAGATTCTCAGTCATCCAGGTCATGGTTGTCCCACAGACAGTGGTGGGATTCAAGCCGGTTCGCACCGGTTCAGTAGAACCGGCAGCTAAATTTTGCTGAGTTTGGAGAACCACCTGAATGCACACTACTTCCGGAAGTCCAGTTTACGCCTCGGAGGCCTAGAGGAGGCCTCCCAGGCCTAGAATGGCCTACCGGAAGTGCATGGATGCCACTTCCGGAAGTCCGTTCTGGGCCTCGGAGGCGGGAGGAGGCTTCCCAGAATGGCCCGCCAAAGTGCATGGATGCCACTTCCAGAAGTCCGTTCTAGGCCTCGGAGGCCGGGAGGAAGTCTCCCACAACAGCCCGCCAAAAGTGCATGGATGCCACTTTTGGAAGTCCATTCTAGGCCTCGGCAGCCCAGGCCTGCATCCAATAAGAGAACCGGTTGTTCAGGTATTTGAATCCCACCACTGCCCACAGGTGCTTTTTCTCACGAGACACCTGGACTCCCCACCACCCCGTCAGAGCTGAAGAAGCTCCTTGGATGAGAAGCGAAACGTCTTCAAAGAAAAACAAGAAAGTCCAGTTGCCTCGTGGAAAAAAGCACCTTTGGGACTTTCCTCGTGGATTTTTAGCTTCCGTAAATGTTGACTTTGGCCCACATTAATCATCGCTCATCAGGTATTTTGCAGGACGACATGTTGGGTAACCAACATTCCCCACCATGCTTGACTCTTGACCAGGGGTTAATCTCTCTTCTCTTTTGTCTTCTCCAGCCAGCTCGACCCTCAAGAAGAGATTCAAGCGGTGCGAAATCGAAGCCATCCAGTGCGAGGTGCGTAAGATGTGCAGCTACACCAAGGTCCTCTCCACAAAGAAGAACTTGGACCACGTCAACAAAATCCTGAAAGCCAAACGGTTGCAGAGACAATCCAAGACGGGGAATAATTTTGTCAAGAAGCGACGAGGCCGTCCTCGGAAGCAGCCCCCTTCGTTTGACGACGACTCCAGAGACCAAATGCCTGTGCTGGAGAAATGCGTTGACCTGCCTTGCAAACGAGGTCAACGGCTTCTCTTGAACTCTGTGGTCCTGGAACAGGCCAGCGGTCAAGATCCGGTGGCAGCCACCATTGAGGCGGTGGTGCACATGGCCCGGGAAACATCCCAGTCTCCCTTCCTCCCGGTCCCTCCGCCTCGGACGCCAAGAGTCGGAAAGCGGAAAACCAAGTCACAGCCGCATCCAGAGGATGAGGAAGACGAAGTGAAGGGGAAAAGGCATCGGAAAAACAGAGGAAGCGAGAACGAACACCTTCCCTAGTATCCAAGATGGTCAACGAAAGACAGAGGGGGGGGGGAAACGTCCCGCCAGTAGGCCCGAGTGGACAATTCTACAGCCTCTACAGACTTGCTCTGTCTGTCAGTAGCACAGCAATCCTGAAGAATCCAGATGAAATTGGATCACTCCTTGTCGTCGTCGTCATCATCATCCTTGTCATCATTACAATAAGAACTCAACTGTGATGGGAACCCCTTGGTTAATAACAAGGGAGAAGGTACGGAAGAGGTTCTTCAAACTTAACTGAGTTTCGCTTTTTTTTTTTTACGTTCTTGTGGTACAGATGAGTCACCCTCATTCTTGTGTCTCCCGAAGTCCCCCGACGGTAGGAGAACGTGGTGTCCTTCCTTACCAGTGTGGTCAACACCTTTTCTCAAATGATGTTCTTGCCCCCTTTTTTGGTAGGTCGTTGAAATCACCAGCAGCATTTCTGGACAGCGGAAGGTGGGAAGTGGGGGGGGAATGTGTTCCCCGCCTCACACTCTTATGCCACAAGAGTTCTACCCAGCAACCAAGACTCCGGGTTACATCTGAAAATTGCATCCCCTTTTTTCAAAACTGATAATAATAATAATAATAATGCAAGTTCCTCAAATGCATGTTGCCTTTTTAACAAGGTTTCATGTTGGGTCTGGGAACACGAAAAGAACATATGCCCAGGTTGACGGTCATCAAGCTTCTAACCCAAGGGGTCTTCAAACTTGGCAACCTTAAGACTTGTGGACTTCACCTCCCAGAATTCCTCAGCCAGCCAGGGCTGGCTGAGGAATTCTGGGAGTTGGAAGTCCACAAGTCTTTAGGTTGCCATGTTTGAAGACCCTTGTTCTAACCCTAACCCTTGCGCGATCTTTGCCGCTAATTTTGAAGAGTATTGATTTTCTCTCTTCCATAGATGGAAAGGAAATTGGTTCCCCAATGAGTTATGTAGGCAGAAAATCCAGAGTCACACAGGATAGGAGAAGGGATCCTTTTAGTCATCAAGAGCTTGTGGTGGTCACTCTCTGTCAACCAGTTGCTGCCCAGTGGATTGTGCATTTACAAAATGGCTGCCAGGGCTCGTGGCTTCATTTGAAAACTAAATTCATTTTTTTATTTTTTTTACTGTCCCAACTTAAGTGCTCCGAAAGTCGACCGGCTGATAGGAAGAAGAATTTTCCAGCAGCCTCAATTTGTTAGTCGATTGGGAGAAAGAGGGGACACCTATCCAGGTGTCTTCAGAAAACAAAAGAAAACAAAAAATCAAGATGGCGGTCACAGTTATGTCCAAATATGCTTAAAATCAGTGCCTGAATTAAAGATGGCAGTGGGGAGGGGGTGACCCTCAACTTGGTTCTGCTGATTCACCCGTGAATGCCCTTATAAGCTATCGGGGAAAAACAACAACAAAAAAGGAATATACAGTGATGCTATTTTCAACAAATCTTAAAAGGATCCAAGCCAGAAAAATAGAGGCTGCTCAAAACAAATTTGTGCTAATGATGAGAAACATTTCTGTAATTTGTGCCCAGTACTGGTTGTTTTTGTTTTGTTTTGTTTTGTTTTGTTTTCCAATACAGTGAAGGAAAAAAAAAGGAAAAGCCATTTTGAAGTCATAATTTCACCGGGAAAAAAATCTAACAGATGAAAACCGTGTAAATTTCTCAGCAGAGAACTTCTAAATGAAAATTTTAAAATGACCAAGTGTTCTTATCTAATAATAATAATAATAATGTTTTTAAAAAATCTAGATGTTCAAAAGATAGTGTTTGAATTAAAGCCACTCTGGAGGTCTTTCCTTCCAAGATGTGGTTGCCTTAATAAATTGAAAAATATTTGGGGTGGGGCCATTGTTGTTTTTTCCTGTATATAATGTAATTAGAAAGACGAAGGAAGAAATCACGTCTGCATGGAGCCCAACTTTTTTTTAAAAAAAAGTCATTTCCAATTGACAGATCAAATCCCTTTCACTGTGTTGTTGGCTTCTGTTTCTGAAGCAGATTTGACTCGCTCACTCAGTACATCATTTCTTCTTGTTTTGCTTTAAGCAGCATATTTTATAGCATCTTTTCATCCAAGAAAAGAGGGGGGGAAAAACAAAAAAGGAAAATAAGGGCAGTTGTTGATAACTTCCTTTCCGTTCCCCCATTAATTTCATCTTATTGGAAAAAAAGCCGGGCATGATGTATGCAATTACCTCAGAGTGAAGAAGAAATTTTAGCCAAAAAAAAAAAAAATTGAAATAAGTGAAGACAGTCGCTGAGTTTGGATTCAGTATGGGGATGATAACATCTTAGGAATACCGTATTTTCCGGCATATAAGATGACTTTCTAAAGTGCAGAAATCGGCGCCGAAGTTGGGGGTCGTCTTATACGCCAAGTCGTCTTATACGCCAGAAATTACAGTAGTTTCCGGTGTATAAGACGACTTTCTAGGCATGGAAATCGGCGCCGAAGTCAGGGGTCGTCTTATACGCCAAGTCGTCTTATACGCCGGAAATTACGGTAGTTTCCAGTATATAAGACGACTTTCTAGGCATGGAAATCGGTGCCGAAGTCAGGGGTCGTCTTATACGCCAAGTCGTCTTATACGCCGGAAATTACGGTAGTTTCCAGTGTATAAGGCGACTTTCTAGGCATGGAAATCGGCGCCGAAGTCAGGGGTCGTCTTATACGCCGAGTTGTCTTATACGCCGGAAATTATGGTAGTTTCCGGTATATAAGACGACTTTCTAGGCATGGAAATCGGCACCGAAGTCAGGGGTCGTCTTATACGCCGAGTCGTCTTATACGCTGGAAATTACGGTAGTTTCCGGTGTATAAGACGACTTTCTAGGCATGGAAATCGGCGCCGAAGTCAGGGGTCGTCTTATACGCCAAGTCGTCTTATACGCCGGAAATTACGGTAGTTTCCGGTGTATAAGGCGACTTTCTAGGCATGGAAATCGGTGCCAAAGTCAGGGGTCGTCTTATACGCCGGGTCGCCTTATACGCCGGAAAATACGGTATTTAGAACCGAAAATTCTCCTTAAAATTCAATAAATAAGCATTACCCTATTCCTAAGATCATCTCACTGTTTCTGAAGCAGAAATCTATCTTTGCAACCATTAGCAAGGCCTCCTTAAGACCAGAAGTATCCCATTTTCGATCAGACAGGATTCCTCACGAATACAAAGCTCAAAGGGAACAGAATCGGATCAAAAATGAAAACGGATCTCATCCCATTAAAACAGGGGTCTTCAAACTTGGTCCTTCGATGACTTGTGGACTTCAACTCCCAGAATTCGTCAGCCACTGGTTGAGGAATTCTGGGAGTTGAAGTCCACAAGTCATAAAAGGGTCAAGTTTGAACACCCCTGTTCTAAGTGAGAAAATACAGACCACATCTGTCCACATATCCTCTTAATGTATCTGTTCCATCCATGCTGTGATTTGGCAAAAATCCTCATCGTCTTTTAAGGACACGTTTCATCAACCCTAGCAATGTCAACATCTCGGTTTTCGTTGCCATAATCCCGGTAAATTCGGAGCAGAGCCAAACGCCAGCATCCACTTCTTCTCCAGGGGACTAGTATTTCATTGCATAGGTGTGTTTTGGATGCTAACCAAAATAGACGACTCAGAAGAACGTCATTTTTTTTAGTGAGATGGATGGATTGGTTGGGATTGCCCTCTCCCTCTGCACCAAAGAAAGTTGATGTTAACAATAGTGATGATAATTAAAACAAGAGGACAGGCCATACCTGTAGTATGCTAGAACAGTGTAAGGAAGACCAACTTCTGCCAAACCTTTTGAGAAATAGATAGGTGAGGATGCAAGGAACAGTTCCTGTAAATCTACATTGAGTGTCCTGCCTTGATGCAAGCCAACGCAGATTTTTTGACTACAGATTGTAGACTTCCAAGCGATACCATTTTAGTTTATCAAATCCCTTTTGGACAAAATGACTGTAGCACTCATGAGTGAGACCCACTGAAGTAGTCATTATGAGTCTCAGTGTAAAATTCTCTCCCTCTTTGAATTCACTGGTTTCTCATTTTAACTTTTAATTTAATTTTAGTTTTAATTTCTCTTTCCTTGCAACCAAAGGATTAACTGGACAGCCATTTGTCCGAAATGGTGTAGGGTTTCCTGCCTGAGCAGAGGGGGTTGGACTAGATGACCTCCAAGGTCCCTTCCAACTTTACTACTATTATTATTATAACTCTTCGGAAGCAGAACGGGAATCTCTTGAGTGATTTTGAACTTGAGATGTTGAGGTATAGGTGATAATTGTTTTCTTGGGGATTTGATCACCAGGCAAATTGTTCTCTCAAGCCAATTTGTATCTTTCACCGACATTTAATGGATGAATTGTGTCTGATACCTCACTGTGCATATATATGCTCATAGGTACACTTGTAATTTGTTCTCCTGACAATGATCGACGCCGTCGGTGACTTCATTTACATATTGGTAAAGGATGGTTCTGCCATTGCTTCCTTCAAAACTTAATAATTTATACATGTAAAATATGTTGCCTCATTTCCTATCATAGATGTGTTGAAGTTAAAATCCTGCAGCCCTTTCAACTTCAGAATTTCAAAATAGTAATATATTTGAGGACTGGATTAAGATAAGTGGCCAGTTGTGTTTTATTTCCGGGGAACATCTAAAAACAATTAGCACAATTATTACAAATCCTTGAGACTTAGCAGTTAAAAAATAGGTTCTCCCCCCAAAAAATCATAAATATAGGAATGAACACATCATGCAAAAATAAAGCTGTACTTTCAGGTTAGCCCCCCTCCCCCCCATGTAAACCCAGTGAGTAGGAAGGAGCGTTAGATTGCAAATCATGCTGATTTTTGAACCAGTTTTCATTGACAAGGCATCTTTATAAAATTACAAGAATCGTCTTTCATCATTTCAATCTAGACCCAGCATAGGTGAACGATAAAATTCATTTTTTGTCAACGAAGAGGGAGTCAAGCTATTCTCCAAAGCACCAGAGAGCAGGACAAGAAGCAACGGATGGAAACTAATCAAAGAGAGAAGCAACTTAGAATTAAGGAGAAACTTCCTGAGAGTGAGAACAAATAATCTGTGGAACGACTTGCCTCCAGAGGTTGTGGGTATCCCTGGAGATTTTTAAGAAGAGACTGGACAGCCATTTGTCTGAAATGGTATAGGGCAGTGTTTCTCAACCTTGACAATTTTAAGGCATGTGGACTTCAACTCCCAGAATTCCACAGCCAGCAATGCTGGCTGTGGAATTCTGGGAGTTGAAGTCCACATGCCTTAAAATTGTCAAGGTTGAGAAACACTGTTATAGGGTGTCCTTCCTAAGCAGGGGGCTGGACTAGATGACCTCCAAGATCCTTTCCAACTCTTTTATTCTAGTTCCGTCTAAAATCCTCCATTTAATAATGTTTAATGTCCCGTTCAGTTTCCACAAAAACAAAAGGAGAGAGTGAATCACTGAGATATCCTGAGGGGAATCGTGGAGCCATTTTGAAGCCAATGGCTTTTATTTGGTCACCCGGAAGAGATGCTATCTCATCAAATGGGGAGTTGTTGTGGGTCATATTTGGCTTTTTGACTGAAGATGGTCGTTGATCATCCTTGAGGGAAATCAGAATTAGGAAATAGGCGTTGTCTAAGACAGGATAGTTCAATCATGGCGACTTGTGGACTTCAACGCCCAGAATTCCCCAGCCAGCATGGCTGGCTGTGGAATTCTGGGAGTTGAAGTCCTCAAGTCTTAAAAGTTGCCGTGTTTGGAGACTCCTGCTTTAAACCCTTCCAGGACATTCTAACATTAGCCTATTCCCTTCAGTTTCCAATGTTGGGAACTCCTGTTGTGAAGAGTTGTGAAGTAGTTCCCATGTCCCGTCCAGGATTTATACAAAGCCATAGACAGAATCGCAGTAAAATCAGACACTGAATCTAGATTGCTTACAGGGTTGATTTGGGAGTAGGAGCTTATCAATATTTTGACCAAACCTGTGAGTCTAATTAAGAGTGAGCTTTAGAAAGCCAGCCAAGCCATCATTCAGCATGATACCTGTGTCAAACCATCCCACTAAGCCAGTGTTTCTCAACCTTGACCATTTTAAGGCATGTGGACTTCAACTCCCAGAATTCCACAGCCAGCATTGCTGGCTGTGGAATTCTGGGAGTTGAAGTCCACATGCCTTAAAATGGTCAAGGTTGAGAAACACTGCACTAAGCCATAGTATGGTTTACCTATTTTGGCACGAGAATGCAGCAACTGTGTTTTGTAATCTTGACGTTTAGGGCTGAGCGTATTGAGTCAGTAAATAAGCTTTTTAAAATGCAGATACAGAGACCAGGAAAAAAAAAATTCATTTATTATGAACATTGAGCGCCTAGACAATTTAGCTTGAAGTTAAATTCACCAAACACAAAGGTATTTCTCGCAGGGACACAATTAAAGAGATTAGGGTATATATTTACTTCCCTCATGAGTTGAGGACACTGATTTTTTTTTTGTAGGACGTAGGTAATTAATCCATAAAATAGTCCTTTAGGATTACAGTCTCAAACCCCTTATCAACATCCTTCCGGAGAAGAAACAAAGGACTTAAAACCGAGCAGAATAAAATCTCGATATGCATAAATTGCTTGTCTATATACGCTTTGCACCTGTCTTCATCTTTTGGGCCCTTTGGATAAATGTCTTGAGGATATGACATTTTCTTTTAAAGTTGTTGTCGGAGTGATGCTCAATTGCCAGTTGTTAAAAATATACATAGGACTAGAATAAGCACATCTTCCAGTTTAAGCTTCTCGACTCAAAAATAAATGCAATTTGTTTTTGCCAATACGTGAATTGCAGTATGTTTTCCGTTCAGGGGTATCCCAACCGCATTCAAAAATGTAAATGCAAACTTAACTGAGTTGCGCGCGCACACACACACACACACACACACACACACACACACAAAGAATGCCAGAGGATTTAACTGACCTGCCTGCTTGTTATGTTAGAATAGGAGAGTCCAAACGTGGCAATTTTAAGACTTGTGGACTTCAACTCCCAGAATTCCCGAGCCAGTCTGGCTGGCTAAGGAATTCTGGGAATTTAAGCCACCAGTCTTAAAAGTTGCCAATGTTGGACAATCCCTGGGTTAAAGTAATCATATTTGAAAAGTTGGTGTCTATTTATATTGACTTTTCTCTGTTCAGATGGGTTAATCGCAAGCACAGCAAATTTTGGGATCGTGTTGTTAGCCAGCCAAGAAAACTTATTGGAAATATTCATAAAAACTCTGCCAATTTATTACTAAAGCAAGAAAAATCTCCAGAAACTCCGAAAACCATTCCCACCGCCCTGATTTTCAAATAGGAAAAATATATATATATATAAATACAATTAAGCGAAGGAGATTGGTTAACGTGGGGAAGAAAAACTAAATACAAAATCATGTGGATCGGTTATTTTTTTTAAGTGCTGTTTCTTAAATAATAATACTAAATGCACACGAAGTGTTAAATATGTATATACTGTATTTCAAAAACTAAAAAAAAAATCCTACAAAATGAACGGGGCACAAGATTGTTTTACAAGTCGTGCTGGCTACTTTTTAGTTTGTAAGTGGTTTTTAAAAGCCTTTTTTAACGTGTAATTTGCATGTTCTACTTTGATTGTATGTAAACATATTTTAGAGCAAAAATGTATTTGTATTTTATTGAATATAGAGGCGAGACGGAAAAAAAACTTGTACATTTGTTTGAAATGTTCTTTTTGTAACGGTTTTTATTCATGAAGCATTTTTGTACATTTAAAAAAAACGGACTTGTTGTTATTTGAAAGTTAGTTATATCTGGCATGCTAAAATGTCATGCTTTTTTCATAATTGTAGATGTTGGTTTTTAAACATTTTTTTCTAAAAGGGAGCTCCAGTCTTTGCTACCAAATCAGGTTAGCGCAGTATAGAGCACTTAACTATTAAAAGGAAAAAAAAAAGAGAGAAAAAAAGTTAATCCTATTCATATGTTATTCATTGTGTGAAATTAAAGGAATTCAAATCAGTCTGTAAGTTGTGAATTCTTTTGTCTTATTTTTCCATCTGGTTCGCATCAGTTTAATAGCTCCAACAGTAAAAACGCATATGCGCACCACGTCTTTTATTTTTTATTTTTTGTGGTCGTGGATAAATCTGGTTTTCGGTTCTTTTCCTTTTAGGCCCTTAAAAAAAATAAATGTTTCTTTGGGAGGAAAAAAGATGGTAGCGTGAGCCTCTTTTTCCAAAAATGTGGTAAAATTCAGACTTGGGAAAAAGAGGCAAAAAAACACGGATCTCTTTTGCTGCTGTTCCCCAATCACTTTATGCTTCTTTCTACTCAATAAAGCAGAAATGGCTTTTTTTTCCCCCTACTTTACAGCATTCTTGTTCTCCCCTAGAGCAGGGAAGCCAGTCACAAAGCAATTGTTACACACACGGATTTGTAATTTCAGAGGCACAGCACAAAAAGAAAGTAGGATGAGGAGAGATGAAAAAAAAACTTGAGCAGTCGTGAAGTAGTTCTGGCTGAAATCAGATGGAAGTTTAACTCACAGGGGTTCCATTTTTATTGGCCACTTATCTGCAATGTCATGTTGCTAACATGGATAGTTTAAAAGGGGATAGATAGACAGGATTATTTGAAGACAAGTTTTGTTACTAAATGAGCGTCATAAGGAGAGGACTCCCACTCTTTATTCAGCAACCGGACATGAGTTGGACAATGATACCCCTTCATATTTGCAAATATTTCTCCCTGCACCATCACAGGCAAAGTCCTCTTATTCCTAGAGGTAGTTCTCATTTAACGACCGCATTTGGGACTAAGCGATAAGGTCGTTAAACGAATCACGTGTCAGCCACAGACTTACAACCCCAGAATCACTAAGAAAATCACCTGTTTTGGCTTTATGGCCATAATCGAGGGTCACATTTCCCTCGCTAAGCAGGAGAGTTGTTAAGTGAGTTTTGCCCCATTTTATGACGTTCCTTGTCACGGTTGCGAAGTGAAACACACTGCTGCCAAGTGAGTAACACGCTTGTAAAGGGAATCTGGCTTTCCCATTGGCTGTTAGTCAAGAGGTTGCGAAAGTTGATCACATTATCCCAGGATACAGTGACCGTCAGTCGCCAAGAATGTGAATTTTGATGAAGTCACCTTGGGGGATCTGCAATGGTCGCATGTGTGAAAAACAGTCACAAATCACTTTTTTGAGTGCCATTGAACAGTCGCTGAACTGATGATTGTAAATCAAGAACTACCTGTACAGGTGTTCGTTTATACGTGATTGATATAGGGATGTGAATATATTCATGCAGCTGCTCACTCTGTTCCTCTTCAAGAGCTTGGGAAAATTACTATTAAAAAAAGCTTTTTATTATTATTATTATAAATATTTTATTAATTTTCTAGTTTTACAATCAAATATTTAATAGACAATGTGTTGTCTCGGTCCAGTTAGTAATTCAGTGGTCTATATTCTTCAATCTAGATCCAATATTACACCATCAGATGTTTCCCCTCTTCGTTCCCACACTAGGCAAATACAAATCTTATTGTTATTAATAAATAAACAATTGAATATCAACATTTTTGTTACATTTTCCTCATGATATCAGTAATGTCAGTTTTGGATAGCTTTTCGAACCAACACATATCTTACTTGCATTTGCACTTAATATCCATACGTTCAATTGGTATCCTGTTTTCGCTTTTTTTTTATTTTAATTTCCCCTCAGTGTTCAAAATGTCTCTATTGTTTATAATTTCAAAGTAAGTTATATCCGGGTAAGCAAAAGCTTCCCTTATTCAAACTTCTTAGCGTTTTTCTGTTTCCCTTCTCATACCAAAATCTAATATTCTAATTACAACTCTTATCTTTCTAGTTAACGATAGTACTTCTATTTCTAGCAATTATCTATTCACCACCATATACAAACATCTAGTTAATAATATAATATCCCATCTAATGGATCAAAACCCTCTATTTTCTTCAGTTTTACTCTAGCTTTCTTCCTTTGCCAACTAACTTTCCAAGTCAATGCATTTGAATCATCAAAAGCAGGGGTCTTCAAACTTGGCCCTTTTAGGACTGGTGGACTTCAACTCCCAGAATTCCTCAGTCGGCCATTTTGATGAAACTGCGAGCTTGGATCCAGACCAGGGGTTTTCCAACTTGGCCCTTTTATGAGTTGTGGACTTCAACTCCCAGAATTCCTCAGTCGGCCATTTTGATGAAACTGCAGGCTTGGATCCAGACCAGGGGCCTTCAAACTTGGCCCTTTTATGACTTGTGGACTTCAACTCCCAGAATTCCTCAGTCGGCCATTTTGATGAAACTGCAGGCTTGGATCCAGACCAGGGGTCTTCAAACTTGGCCCTTTTATGACTTGTGGACTTCAACTCCCAGCATTCCTCAGCCAGGAACGCGTGCCTGGCTGAAGAATTCTGGGAGTTGAAGTCCACAAGTCATAAAAGGGCCAAGTTTGAAGACCCCTGAATTAAAGCTTTTAAATGTCAATCACACTACAAGTAGCCCTTGTCTTACCGCCATTCTTTTAGCAGTTGTTTGAAGTTACGATGGCATCGAAAAAACTGTGGCTTGCAATTGGTCTTTACACTTAACAACTGTCGCAGCATTCCCGTGGTCACATGATCAAAATTTGGGCCCTGGGCAACAGGTGTGTATTTATGACAGTTGCAGCATCCCGGGATCACACAATCTCCATGTCCGACCTTCCCCACTGACTTCCGACAAGCCGTGTCAACGCTGCTAACATCGGATGTTTTTGCTTTGACAACAGATGGAGATGCAGCCATTTTCTTCTTGGTTCCGACACAAAGTCTACGAGAGTAGCTGGATTCACTTCATAACCGTGGCGATTCACTTCACCACCCTGGCAGAAGGGTCGTAAAATCAGCTGTGAGACACTTAACAACTCCCTCACGTTCTGTAGCAATGGATGTTCCGACCCCATCTGTGATCATAAGTTGTGGACTACCTCTACAATCAACATAAAACTCCTACCACAAACTCAGCAGTGTGACATATGCGATACAATGCAGTGAGACCCGCAGATCTGTCCATTGGAGAAACAAAACAACCACTTCACAAACACCTGGCACAACATAGGACAGGGGTAGGCAACCTTGGCTCTTTTATGACTGGTGGACTTCAACGCCCAGAATTCCTGAGCCAGCCATGCTGGTTCAGGAATTCTGGGAGTTGAAGTCCACCGGTCATGAAGCGGCCAAAGTTTTCCCCATGCTGGCTCAGGAATTCTGGGAGTTGAAGTCCACCAGTCATAAAATAGCCAAGGTTGCCTACTCCTGACATAGGAGAACAAACCAATCAGGGCAAGAATCAGCCGTCCATCTGCATTTGAAAAACAAAAGTCATTCTTCTGAAGACAGCAAAATCCACATTCTGGACAGAGAGGACTGCTGGTTTGAAAGAGGAGTCCAAGAGACCATCTAGGTCAGACATGTCAAACACAAGGCCCGGGGGCCGGATGCGGCCCACGAAGTGGTTTCATGCGGCCTGTGAAGCCATCCTGGAAACAGTGAAGGAACAGCCCCTGCTGCCTTGACCCTGGCCCAGGCCAGCCGGGAGCCAATGTACAATTTTGTGGTGGCCATCTTGGCACTTGCCCCGGTGGACCATGCCTTGCACTTGCTCCGGTCCCACGTCTTTCTGCCAGAGACTCTCAGATCTGTCCCACTCCTGCCCAGGCCCTCACAGGCACCCTTGACGTGAATGATGTAGAACTGGCCATGCCCACCCAGTAGGCCACCACCCACTCCATCACGCCCACCCAGTAGGCTGCACCCACTCTGGCCACACCCACCTGGCCCCCCAAGGGCAACCGCAATGCTGATGCGGCCCTCAGTGAAATTGAGTTTGATACCCCTGATCTAGGTCAACATTGAACAGCCCTCTCTCAACGGGGTGGGATACGACACCACCTATCTCATGTTTATAACACAGTTCCAAGAAGGTTCCACACCCATTTGTGCTATTTGGGTGAATCCGGGGGCGCAGATAAAACTCCAAGTGGCCTTGACGATTCTCAGAGGGAGTACTAACGCTCAGATGACCGCAAGGCATATAAATATAATGTTCTATCCCAGCCTATAGCTGTCTTTGTTAAAGGCACAAGGACCAAACCCCTGTTGATAAAATAGGCTGGAGACTTTAAAACAAAACAACCCCCTTTTAATATGGGTGATAAACCTGCCAAGTAGTCCAAAACACAAACAGCGAAACTCAATCCAAATGAAGGAAATAGTCCACAGGAAACACGATGCAAACAGAAGAGTAGTCACAAGCAAGACGAACAAACCAGGATCCCAAGAAGTACTTTGCAAACGGTTGCCTTCAGCAACCAGCACTGCCCACACCTCCTCTTTTTATACAGCAGTCCCAAGGCATTGTCTCTCAGTGCCTTCTCCTTTTACCCTGGAGTTGCCGTATTGACTGCTGCTGATTTACTCTCGCTAATTGACGACGTGTGCGAGCATCAAGTAGCATGTCCATCAGGTGTGAGTCCTCCGAGTCTGACTCATTCTCCTCACACAGCTGAGCTTCATCAGGAACACGACTGGAGGGCCCAGGCTCTGCATCAAACCGTGAGTCCTGTAATTCCTCAGAGCCTCCCTCTGCCCCTGATGGCCCTTCAAATGCATCCTCCACCTCCTCCTCAGATTCCTCAGACTCAGCTGTTGGGAGCACAGGCTGGGACGGAATCACAACACATAAATCCTTCCATTCTCCACCAGCCAGTCCGAACTGAAGAAGCTCCTTGGGGTAAAAGCAAAACGCCTTCAAGGAAGAACAAAGGAAGTCCACTCGCCTTTTCGAAAAAGCACCTTTGGGACGACTGATCAACAAATTTGCTTGCTCCTCACCACTAACGCAACCCTGCAGAGTAAAATGTCCGTCGTTGTTAAAGGCTGGCAGCAGCTCTTTTTTCTGAAGAAAACAAACCCAACATTGGTATTTAATTTACCCAGGTTTTTCCACTCTGCAGCCACCAGTCACTATGTGCCTTACGTCCACAAATTCGGCCGTCCTTGCCTAGTATGGAAGCATTGATGACAACAGCCAGATGATTTTTTTTTTAAAAAAAAAAGAAGAAGAAGAAGAAGTCAGGCAGTGAATAAGTCTGTTGTGATTTTTATCACTTCGTTTTCCACACGAATGCACTGCCCTTTATTTAGGCTCGTTAAGCTGACACAGCCATAATATGGAGGAGTTAATCGCCATTGTTCTAGGCCTCTGGGGACGAAGAACAACGTTTTGCCTTTCAAGCAGAGGGAGACCAGAAGGGAACACAAACCAGGATGGGTCATGGTGAAGATCCAGCAAATATTCGATGCCAAGGTTGCTCCAAAAGGTTCGTGAGATGCTTTTTTGTTCTTCAGTCGCTAAGCCAGTGGTTCTCAACCTGTGGGTCGGGACCCCATTTGGGGTCGAACGACCATTTCACGGGGGTCGCCAAACAACACAGTCCGCCATTTTTCCCCCCTTTCCTTAGCTGTGCTACTCCCTTTTATTCTATTGGCTTTTGAAAGCCAATAGAATAGACTCTCTTGAATAGAGTTTAATTCTATTGGCTTTCAAAAGCCAATAGGAATTGTCCAGGCTGTCTCTGCCCTGCTGAGTCCGCCAAAAGTCCCATTCTGCAAACGGTGCTGCACCAGTTGAGTAGTCCTCTACTTATGACTGGTTGAGTAGTCCTCGACTTATGACCAGTTGGGGGGGGTCGCGGCATTAAAAAGGTTGAGAACCACTGCGCTAAGTCATGTCTGACACTCCATGACCCTAAGGACTACAGGACGTCATACCCCCCCCCCCCTCCATCCTCCACAGCATCAACTTCTCTCAACATATTACCAAATCTAGTCGGGTAATGAAATGTCTGCAAGAAAACAACCAAGCTCAAAGAGCACCAAGGACTCCACAGTCCTCCCCCCCCACATACCCCATTCCCTTCTAGTACTGATGATGTTACCTAGTTGGGTAATGAAATCTCTGCAACAAAACAAGCAAGCTCAGAGAGCACCAAGGATCCCAAAACATGTCATTGCCCTCCTCCTCCATCTCCTCCTCCTTCTCCTTCTCTATCTCCTCCTCCTCCTTCTCCATCTCCTCCTCCTCCTCTTCCATCTCCTCCTCCTTCTTCTCCTTCTCCTCCTTCTCCATTTCCTCTTTCTCCATCTCCTCTCCATAAACACCACTCCTTTAAGCACGGATGATGTTACCTAGCTGGGTAATGAAACGTCTGCAAGAAAACAAGCAAGCTCAGAGAGCACCAAGGACCCCACAGTTCCTGCTCCTCCTCCTCCTCCTCCTCCTCCTCCCACAAACCCCCTCCCTTCTAGCACTGATGGTGTTACCTAGCTGGGTCATGAAATGTCTGCAAGAAAACAACCAAGCTCAGAGAGCACCAACGACCCCACAGTTTTCCTCCTCTCCCTCCTCTCCATAAACACCACTCATTTCCAGTATTGATGATATTACCTAGTTTGGTAATGAAACGTCTGCAAGAAAACAACCAAGCTCAGAGAGCACCAAGGACCCTGTCCTCCTCCTCCTTCCCCATCTCCTCCTCCTCCTCCTCCTCCATCTCCTCCTCCTCCTTCTCCTTCTCCATCTCTTTCTCCTCCTCCTCCTTCTCCATCTCCTCCTTCTCCTCCTCCTCCTCCTCCATCTCCTCCTCCTCCTTCTCCTTCTCCATCTCTTTCTCCTCCTCCTCCTTCTCCATCTCCTTCTCCATCTCCTCCTTCTCCATCTACTTCTCCTCCTCCTCCTGCTCTCCATAAACACCACTCATTTCCAATATTGATGATATTACCTAGTTTGGTAATGAAACGTCTGCGAGAAAACAACCAAGCTCAGAGAGCACCCAGGACCCCTCAATTCAACCCTAAGCTACAAATATTCTCTTCTATCGGGCTTCTAATGGGAATTCTGACTGGCCCTGGCTGTCTCCTTCCAACCCCACAACAGGTAAGATACATCCAGTGTCCCCCATAGTCACGTGATCCAACTGACTCATTTTTTGGGATGGTTTGCAGCGTCCCGGGATCATGTGATTCCCCTTTTGACAAGCAAAGTCCAGGGGGGAAGCCAGATCCGCTTAACAAACCGTGTGACTAACTTAACAGTGGCAGTGATTCACTTAACAACAGTGGCAAGACAAGTCGTAAAATGGGGGCAAAACCCACTTAACAACTGTTTCGCTTAGCAACAGAAATTTGGGGCCTCAGTTGTAAATCGAGGACTATCTGATTTTGGCAATTTGAACACAACTAGAACTCCACAGTCCCTTTCAACCCTGTTATTCTATGTTCTGTGTTCTAATTTCAGTCAAAGTACTGACCGCTAAAAGAGAAGATAGACAGATAACCTTTATTGTCATTTTTTTTCCCCAGTGGGCATAACGGCACACATTAAAAATGAAATTTAGTTGCTTCTTCTCGAAGTGTACACATACCTAACACATATTTAAATGTACTATCTATAACATATGTATAGACCTGCACCCTTACATATAAGTAACATACAAATATTAAACACTGTCCATCTTGAATATATAACAGAAGGACAAAGCCTGAGAGTTCACAAGGTTAATGCTGTATGGAACGAAACTATGGCCGAATATGGATGTTCTGCTACGGATACCACAGAGTCTCCTCCCAGAAGGGAACAAGGAAAACAGGTCGTGAAGAGGATGTGTAACGTCCCAGATAATCTTGCAGACCCTGCTCAAGCAACGCTTCTGTGCTTTGTCCTGGATGGAAGGGAGGGAACTGCCAATAGCTTTTTCTGCTGTCCTCACCACTCTCTGCACTGCCTTCCTGTCTGAAGCAGGGATGCTTCCAAACCAGACGGTGATGCTGTATGACAAGATGCTCTCGATCGTCCCTCTGTAGAAAGTGGTCAGGACAGGGGAAGGAAGATATGTGCTTTTCTCATGCGACGCAGAAAATGCAGGCCCCGCTGTGCCTGCTTCACCAGTGTTTCACTGTTGAGCGACCAAGCCAGCCTACTTGTTAACTGCACACCCAGGAATTTGATGCTGGTAACCATCTCCACAGGTGAATCATTAATGCACAGAGAAGTGTGGCTGTGCCTGCCTTTTCTGAAGTTGACAATGATCTCTTTGGTTGTTCCGGTATTTAAAACTAGGTGGTTTTCCTTACACTAGTTCACGAACCCCTCAACCTCCTTGCGGTAAGCACCCTCAATGTCATCATGAATAAGGCTCAGTACTGTTGTATCATCCATAAACTTCACAATATGGTTGGTGGCAAACTTAGCACAGTGACCAACACTTCTGAGACCATCCAGTCCATTTATCAAGATCCGCGGAAGAAGTCAAGTCCTTTTCTATCCAGACTGTGCTGGAGAGGGCTGTATTTTGGGGTGGGAGACAGAGAGAGAGAGAGAAGGAGAGACAGAGAGAGAGAAAAAAATATTTTCTTGGCAAAATTTAAATTGGGCCACACTGCTGAGGGAAGCCAAGTTTTATTTTATTAATGCTTTGTTTTCTCTGCTAGGATTTCATTGATCGATGAAGCTTCCCTTGTAAAACATGACTTGGATCTGCTGTCCGCCCTGTCTGCCAGCTTTGATCCACGGCTGTCGTTGTGGTTCTCATCATTAATCAGTGGAACAACCTGCCTCCAGAACCTGAGAAGGCTCCAAGGCTGGAGGTTTTTAAGAAGAGACTGGACAGCCATTTCCTGCCTGAGCAGGGGGTTGGACTTGATGACCTCCAAGGTCCCTTCCAACTCTGTTGTTCTATTCTATTCTATTCTATTCTATTCTATTCTATTCTATTCTATTGCATTCCATTCCATTCCATTCCATATTTTCTATTCTATTCTGTTCTGTTCTGTTCTGTTCTGTTCTATTCTATTCTATTCTATTCCATTCCATTCCATTCCATTCCATATTTTCTATTCTATTCTATTCTATTCTATTCTATTCTATTCTATTCTATTCTATTCTATTGCATTCCATTCCATTCCATTCCATTCCATATTTTCTATTCTGTTCTGTTCTGTTCTGTTCTGTTCTATTCTATTCTATTCCATTCCATTCCATTCCATTCCATTCCATTCCATTCCATTCCATTCCATATTTTCTATTCTATTCTATTCTATTCTATTCTATTCTATTCTATTCTATTCTATTCTATTCTATTCTATTCTATTCTATTCTATTCTATTCTATTCCATTCCATATTTTCTATTCTATTCTATTCTATTCTATTCTATTCTATTCTATTCTATTCTATTCTATTCTATTCTATTCTATTCTATTCTATTCTATTCTATTCCATATTTTCTTTTCTATTCTATTCTATTCTATTCTATTCTATTCTATTCTATTCTATTCTATACTATTCTATTCTATTCTATTCCATTCCATATTTTCTATTCTATTCTATTCTATTCTATTCTATTCTATTCTATTCTATTCTATTCTATTCTATTCTATTCTATTCTATTCTATTCTATTCTATTCCATTCCATTCCATTCCATTCCATTCTATTCTATTCTATTCCATTCTATTCCATTCCATATTTTCTATTCTATTCTATTCTATTCTATTCTATTCTATTCTATTCTATTCTATTCTATTCTATTCTATTCTATTCTATTCTATTCCAAAGCATTTCCAAGAAGCAACTTTTACCAAAACAGGTGACTAACCTATGTGAAATCCTAACTGACGTGAACTCCTTCAGTCTCTAATTCCTAGAAATATGCTGATGTACTGCTCAAGATTTAAGGGATGAGCTGATTTAATTAAATGGCATGGTGCCATTAGCTCTTATGCCAAGCAGATGATAGATACCTGACTCCTTAGTATGTTAGCAGGCAAGTTTTTGATCTTCGGGGTTTGTTATCTTCCATCTTATTCAACCCTAGCTGAACCTAAAAGACAGTTATCGGCTTGTTCAACTTCCCACACTTGTTCCCTCAAAACCTGAATTGGGTATGTCTAGTCTAATGAAAAGAAGGACGAGGGGTGACATGATACCAATGTTCTCACATTGGAGAGGCTGCTACAAAGACGAAGGGGTCATGTTATTCTCCAAAGCCCCTGAGGGCAGGACAAGAAGCAATGGATGGAAACTCATGAAGGAGAGAAGGAGAAACTTCCTGACAGTGAGAACAATTAACCAGTGGAACTACCTGCCTCCAGAAGCTGTGAATGCTCCAACACTGAAAGTTTTCAAGAAGAGACTGGACAGCCATTTGTCTGAAATGGTATAGGGCTTCCTGCCTGAGCAGGGGGTTGGACTAGAAGAATAGAATAGAATAGAATAGAATAGAATAGAATAGAATAGAATAAATCGATCAATGGAATTTACCAATTCTTTCATTCTGTGGCCACCCCTAAATTCCTTTGAAGACTTGGATAGAATAGAATACAACAGAATAGAAAATATGGAACAGAACAGAAGAATAAAATAGAATAGAATAGAACAGAACAGAACAGAACAGAATAGAATAGAATAGAATAACGGAATAGAATTACAGAGTAGAATTACGGAATAGAATAGAATAGAATAGAATAGAATAGAATAGAATAGAATAGAATAGAATAGAATTACGGAATAGAATTACGGAATAGAATAGAATGGAATGGAATGGAATGGAATGGAATAGAATAGAATAGAGCTGGAAGGGACCTTGGAGGTCTTCTAGTCCAGCCCCCTGCTCAAGCAGGAAAACCTGTACAATCTCAGACAAGTGACTGTCCAGTCTCTTCTTAAAAACCTCCAGTGCTAAGAGCACCCACTTTTTGTGGTGGCAAGCTGTTCCACTGGTTAATTGTCCTCACTGTCAGGAAGTCCCTCCCAACTCTGTTATTGTGTTATTCTGTTGTCCAAAGCAGGTCAGGACAAGAAAGAATGGCTGGAAGATCATTAAAGAGTGAAGCAACCTAGAATTAAGGAGAAATTTCTTGAAGGTTAAAATCTTTTAATCAGGAGAACGATTTTGCTTTCAGAAGACGTGAGTCCCAGAATTTGGAGTTTCAAAAAAAATAATCCCACTCTTGTAAAAAAAATTTATAAAGTAGGCAACAGACCAGCTGACATGCAAGAAAACAAAAGATCCAGATTAAATACTAATTAAAACATTTGAAACCGAAGAGATAGTGAAAGTGCTAACGGCAGCATGTCAACAAATACAGAACAAGATTGTATGGCCTTAGAGCGGAAAAAAAAAAGGAAAGAGTTTTGTTTAGGGTGTATTTTTAGGAAAGTAAAAAAAACATACATAGTTTGCTTTTAAATTTAAAAGAATACCACATTTAATCAATATCATATTCGGTAATAAGCCATTTCTTAATACAACAATAGTCAAGATAAGTGCAACACTAGCATTACGTAACCTTAGAATAAAGTTTTTTTTTTCCTGCTTTACAAAGATCCTGCAAAGAGACACGTTTATTTTTAAGGTTTTTAAAAGCATATTTTTTAAGTTTATTTTTAAATTTTATTCTGTTTAAAGTCCAAGAGATCAGACTCTGGTTAAAAAAAAATAAATGGCGGATGCTTTGCAAGACTGGGAGCTATGTGGAATAAGCTGGAAAATATCAGATTGGGAGACAGTTGCATATACCAGGGGAAAGAGTTACAAAAAACTTGGCAAATTATGAAAGCATTGCAGTAATTCTGTCCTTCGTGCCACGTTTGACATCTTACAAATCAGAGGGAAGCCATCCACAGAACGGGAAATGCCAAATGTAAAGAATAGCAGAGTTGGAAGGGGCCTTGGGGTCATCTAGTCCAACCTCCTGATCAAGCAGAAAACCCTATACGATTTCAGACAAATGGCTGTCCAGTCTCTTCTTAAAAACCTCCAATGTTGGAGCATCCACAACTTTTGGAGGCAAGTTGTTCCACTGATTAATTGTTGTGACTTTCAGAAAATTTCTCCTTAGTTCTAGGCTGCTTCTCTCCTTGAGTAGAATAGAATAGAGCTGGAAGGGACCTTGGAGGTCTTCTAGTCCAGCCCCCTGCTCAAGCAGGAGAACTTATACTATTTCAGACAAGTGACTGTCTAGTCTCTTCTTAAAAACCTCCAGTGATGGAGTTTAGTTTCCATCCGTTGCTTCGTCCTCAGGTGCTTTGGAGAATAGCTTAACAATAATAATAATAACAACAACAACAAAATGCCAAATCCAGTCTGAACATCTGGCTGACTATGATGATCCATAACAACAACAACAACAACAACAACAATAATGTTGGAAGGTACCTTGGAGGTCATCTAGTCCAACCCCCTGCTCAGGCAGGAAACCCTATACCATTTCAGACACATGGCTGTCCAGTCTCTTCTTAAAAACTTCCAGGGTTGGAGCACCCACAGCTTCTGGAGGCAGGTTGTTCCACTGGTTAATTGTTCTAACTGTCAGGAAGTTTCTCCTTAGTTCTAGGTTGCTTCTCTCCTTGATGAGTTTCCATCCGTTGCTTCTTGTCCTGCCTTCAGGGACTTTGGAGAACAGCTTGACTCCTTTTCTTTGGGGCAGCCCCTGAGATACTGGAACATTGCTATCCTGTCCCCCCTCGTCCTTCTCTCCATTAAACTAGACATACCCAGTCCCAGCAACTGTTCCTTATATGTTTTAGCCTTCAATCCCCTAATCATCTTTGTTGCTCTTCTCTGTACTCTTTCTAGAGTTTTAACATCTTTTTTACATTGTGGTGGCCAAAACTGGATGCAGTATTCCAAGTGTGGCCTTACGAAGACGTTGTAAAGTGGTATTAACACATCTTGAATATACAGGCAGATTTCAAAAAACAAAAAACGCAGACGGATATACAATCAGATAACTAACATTAGACAGAAAATAGAGGGAGTCCAAGAGTTTAAGAATCAAGTTTACCTTTACTTTGCTAAGTACAGCAAGGCCTTTGATTCTCCATCTTTTGCCAGAATATGGGATGCTTTAAGATTCCTGGACGTGCCAGGAAATCTGAATTATTCTGAAGAGCTCTTACAGGGAACAAACCATTGTAAAAACTGGTTTGGGAGAAACATAATAGTGCAAAATAGAAAGGGAGAGAAAAAAGGATGCATAGTGTCTGGGTGTTGGTTTAATTTATTCAGCGAATATATTAAAAGAATGATAGAATTGGAAGGAATGAAGAGAGGCTGATGGATGACACAGCTTTGTTAGCTGAACGTCAAGAAGTTTTCAAAGACTCTTTATAAAAGTTTAAAAAACGAAAGAGGAGGCTCAGTTAACGCTAAATATTCAAAGAGGAAATTTAAAGTTAGGCGTAGTGATTTTACAAATGACAGCAAATGAATAAAAAGGGTAGATAATATTGTGTTGCTTGCTGATGGCTACAAATAGATGACCAGGAGAAGCTTATAGATGGATGGACTTGAAGACCTACAAAATTTCTTCCAGCTCAGCTATTCAGTACCTGTAGTTCCCAACTTACAATAGTTCATTTAGTGACCGTTCGAAGTTACAACTGCACTCAGATAAGCGACTTATGACCATTTTTCAGACTTACGTTAATTTTTTCACACTTAACGACAATTTTTCACCCAACCGTAGCAGCATGCCTGTGGTCATGGGATCACAATTCAGACTGTTGGCAACTGACTCACCTTTATGACGGTCGCAACATCCCGGGGCAGTGTCACGTGACCCACTTTTGTGATCTTCTGACAAGCAAAGTCAATGGTGGAAGCTGGATTCATTAAACAACGGTGTCACTAACTGAACACCTGCGGTTATATAGAGACTTTTTATAATCACAAATCCTTAATATTTTGTCAGCGACCTATTGTCTGGGTTCCAATATTTAACTGACTAATTACATTACTTTCTCTCTACCTCGTTTTTCTAATCAACAAAAACCAACCAAGGAGAGAAGCAACCTAGAACTAAGGAGAAACTTCCTGACAGTGAGAACAATTAACCAGTGGAACCACCTGCCTCCAGAAGCGGCGAATGTTCCAACACTGGAAGTGTTTAAGAAGAGCTTGGACAGCCATTTGTCCAAAATGGTATAGGGTTTCCTGCCTGAGCAGGGGGTTGGACTAGATGACCTCCAAGGTCCCTTCCAACTTTACTATTATTATTATTATTAAGTATCCCATGTTCTAAAGCAGGGATGGCGAGCCTTTTAGAGACCGAGTGCCCAAACTGCAACCCCAAACCCACTTATGCATTGTCGGGTGCCGGGTGGGTGTGGCCCATTGGGTGGGCGTGGCCCATTGGGTGGGCATGGCTGCAGTGGTAACGGCAGACTGGGTGGGACTAAAAAGTTCAATCAATTCCAACTTTGCAAGATCTTTTTTTTCCCCGCGAGAAGTTGAAATTGACTGATTGAACCTTTTTTTTTTTTTTGCACACGTTGGTGGAGGCCTAAAGTGAAAAGGTTTTCTAAAACCCAGCTGAAGGCCTAGGACTGGGGCGACGGTGCATGTGCCCACAGAGACGGCTCTGAGTGCCACCTCTGGCACCCGTGCCATAGGTTCGCCACCACTGTTCTAAAGTATTCTGAATCTTCTTTTTCTTTCATTTTCAATGTCAATCTGTCCATTTCTGCACAGTCTAGAATTTTCTTCATTAACTCTTCCTCCGTTGATAAATCTTGCTTTTTCCAATGACGAGCGAATACAGTTCTCGCTGCAGTTAATACATGTAATATTAGATATGTACATTCTTTTTCATAGGTTCCTACAGTTATACTTGACAAAAATAATTCTGGCTTAAAATCTAGGTGTTTTGTTTTTAATCATCTTCTCTAATCATCTATAGTATTCTTGACCAAAATCTCTTAGCTTTAGGGCACGTCCACCAAAGAGGGTAGTATGTGCCTGGGTTTTTGTTTACACTTCCAACAATTGCTAGACATATTTTTAAACATTTTTGTTAACCTCATCGGTGTTAAGTGCCATCTGTAAAACATTTCACAGAGGTTTTCTTTTTAAGCCACCGCCTTTGTTATTTTAGAGAGGACGATCAACTTTGATGGGACCCAGAAAAACCAAGAAATTTCTATGGCAACAAAAATCAGACTTGTTAAAGCCATTAAACCAGCAGCATTGAAAAGCTCCCCTGGGAAGAATCCCTTTTTGGTATTGTGGGAAATCATCTCCCCCCCCCCCAGAGAAAGAAATATTTCTGGAAATATTTAAAAGACAGAATATATTTCCTTAAAGGATTTTTAAAGGTAGAAACCAACCCCATCCCCAAGTCTCTCTGTCCCAAACAGAAACCAAGTCTGCAGAATTACAGATGTGTTAATCTTGTCAGAAAGACTGGAATCAGGAAACTGGGATTAGGAAGAAAGATCCCTAGAATCAACACACCAAAAAATCTAAGTGTCATCAGCCCCAGGGAAGCAGGATGTGACCCTTGGGACATAATGGGATTAACCCACCACCATCAAAATAGCAGAAAGGCAGACTCAGACTCAGGTCAAAGTTCACGCCACAGGAACAACTCCAAACAAAAGGCTCCAGAGGGTATAAAAACCCACTCCCTACATGTGCTCTCTCTCTCTCTTTTCTTCCAGAGCCATCTTTCTGTTTGGCTCTCCTCTTCAATAAACTGCAACCTTCTTCCTAAAGCAGTCGCCATGTTGTTTATCCCCGGCTTGGCCTGAACCACGATGAAGACTTTCCTTCAACGGTATGGTCTCTAGGCACTTCTTGAAAGGGTGGCACACCAGTTCAACCACAGGAGAGAAGATGTTGCGATGAAAGACCAGATATTGGCAGGTCCCCTGGAAGCCTCATCATTCTCCTCTTGAGAAATTCACACCAGTTCTCTTCTCCTTGGGAAGAATTTGGAAAGCAATATCCTTTTCAAACCGAATGAGAGCAGCAGGAGAGGAAAAACACGAGGGGTCCTTGGTGCTCTCTGAACTTACTTGTTTTGGGTTGTTTTTTTTTTGTAAATGTTTCCTTACCCAAGGTATTTTTCCAGCCATGGGTGATCATTTTAGCAGCCAGATTGGCCAAGGATATGAAGCAGTGGTGGGTTTCAGCCGGTTCGCAACACTTCAGCAGAACCGGTAGCTAATTTTTTGTTGCCCAGGCCCAGAATGGACTTCCGGAAGCAGCATCCATGCAGAGAAGCGGTTGTTCACATATTTGAATCCCACCACTGCTTGCTTGCTTGCTTGCTTCCGTCCTTCCTTCCTTCCTTCCTTCCTTCTTTTCCCCCTGCCTTCCATCCATGCTCTCCTTCCTTCCTTCCTTCCTTCCTTCCTTCCTTCCTTCCTTCCTTCCTTCCTTCCTTCCTTCCTTCCTTCCTTCCTTCCTTCCTTCCTTCCAGTGGTGGGATTCAGCCAGTTCACACCAGTTCGGCAGAACCGGTGCCTAATTTTTTGTTGCCCAGGCCCAGAATGGACTTCCGGAAGTGGCATCCACGCAGAGAACCGGTTGTTCACATATTTGAATCCCACCACTGCTTGCTTGCTTGCTTACTTGCTTGTTGCTTGCTTGTTGCTTGCTTGCTTGCTTGTTGCTTGCTTGCTTGCTTGCTTGTTGCTTGCTTGCTTGCTTGCTTGCTTGTTGCTTGCTTGCTTGCTTGCTTGCTTGCTTGCTTCCGTCCTTCCTTCCTTCCTTCCTTCTTTTCCCCCTGCCTTCCATCCATGCTCTCCTTCCTTCCTTCCTTCCTTCCTTCCTTCCTTCCTTCCTTCCTTCCTTCCTTCCTTCCTTCCTTCCTTCCTTCCTTCCAGTGGTGGGATTCAGCCAGTTCATACCAGTTCGGCAGAACCGGTGCCTAATTTTTTGTTGCCCAGGCCCAGAATGGACTTCTGGAAGCGGCATCCACACAGAGAACTGGTTGTTCACCTATTTAAATCCCACCACTGTTATGAAGTACCTATATACACTCTTATCATACATAAGCAGTCCAGATACCAAGTATAATGCCTTGGTAAGACCACACTTAGAATATAGCATCCAATTTTGGTCACCATGATATTAAAAAAAATGAAGTTGAGACACTAGAAAGATTGCAGAGAAGAGCAACAAAGATAATTAGGGGATGCTAAAACATGTTAAGGACGGTTGCAAGAATTGGGTATTGGCTAGTTTAATGACTAAAGGTGACATGATAGCAATCTACCAATATCTAAGGGGCTGCCCACAAAGAAGAAGCAATCAAGCTATTCTCCAAAGCACCTGAAGGCAGGACAAGAAGCAACGGATGGAAACTCATCAAGGAGAGCAGCAACCTAGAACTAAAGAGAAACTTCCTGACAATGAGAACAATTGTCAGGAACTGGAGGCTAAAATATATGAAGAACGGTTGCTGGAATTGGGTATGTCTAGTTTAATGAAGAGAAGGACCAGGGGTGACAGGATAGCAGTGATCCAATCTCTCAGGGGCCGCCCCAAAGAAGAGGGAGTCAAGCTATTCTCCAAACCCCCTGAAGGCAGGACAAGAAGCAACGGATGGAAACTCATCAAGGAGAGAAGCAACCTAGAACTAAGGAGAAATTTCCTGAAAATGAGAACAATTAATCAGTGGAACAACCTGCCACTAGAAGTTGTGGGTGCACCAACACTGGAGTTTTTTAAAGAAGAGACTGGACTCTCTTCTTAAAAACTTCCAGTGTTGGAACATTCACCGCTTCTGGAGGCAGGTTGTTCCACTGGTTAATTGTTCTAACTTTCAGGAAGTTTCTCCTTAGTTCTAAGTTGCTTCTCTCCTTCAGGGGCTTTGGAGAATAGCTTGACTCCCTCTTCTTTGGTGCAGCCCCTGAGAGATTGGAAGGCTGCTATCCTGTCCCCCCTCGTCCTTCTCTTTGTTAAACTAGACCTACCCAATTCCAGCAACCATTCCTTATATGCTTTAGCCTCCAGTCCCCTGATCTTATTGCTCTTCTCTGTTTATTTATGTTGCTCACTTTGCAAATGGGGATATCCATTTAGTAGGTGGTGTAATAAGCAAGCAGGCATTAAAAAGTTTGCCCCTGGCTGTAGAACTTTTCTTTCTTTGTTTTTTTAACCCGTTTAGCAATATCTTTCCATCCATGACTCTACCCCTATTCACAAAATTTGGCAAGCCTTCCTTTTCACTTTATTTTTCTTTTTTCTTTCTTTTCTATTTTTTTTTAAATGGAAGGTTCCTATTCACTTCCTTCCTCCTCCAGAGTTACTGCCAACGAAATCCTGTAAGGCAAGAGTGAAAAAAAATAAAATAAAATAAAAATAAAGCATGAAATACATTTGACTTAGTTGGCAGCATGGGGCCATTGGCGTCAGAAGGAATTAATCTCCCAAAAAACAGAAAGTCCAAGAAACATAATGTACCCTTTTAAAAATGCTCTTTTGAAGTTCCTGTTCCTTGGAACTGGTGGGCAAAGCTGCTGCTTGTCTGGAACTGGGAAAGGTCAATAGATTTATGGAGAAACAGTTATTTGTAAAAGAGCTCTCCTTCACGTTCTTGTGAAATAATAATAATTAGAATAGAATAGAATAGAATAGAATAGAATAGAATAGAATAGAATAGAATGGAATTAGAATAGAATAGAATAGAATAGAATAGAATAGAATAGAATAGAATAGAATAGAGAATGGAATTAGAATAGAATAGAATAGAATAGAATAGAATAGAATAGAATAGAATAGAATAGAATAGAATAGAATAGAATAGAATAGAATAGAATAGACATTGGAATATAGAATAGAATAGAATATGGAATTAGAATAGAATAGAATATGGAATGGAATTTAGAATAGAATAGAATAGGAATAGGAATAGAGAATGGAATTAGAATAGAATAGAATAGAATAGAATAGAATAGAATAGAATAGAATAGAATAGAATAGAATAGAATGGAATGGAATGGAATGGAATGGAATGGAATGGAATGGAATGGAATGGAATAGAGTAGAATAGAGTAAAATAGAATAGAATAGAATAGAAACTATGAAATAGAATAGAATAGAATATGAAATAGAATAGAATAGAATAGAATAGACATTGGAATATAGAATAGAATAGAATATGGAATTAGAATAGAATAGAATAGAATAGAATAGAATAGAATAGAATAGAATAGAATAGAATAGAATAGAATAGAATAGAATAGAGCTGGAAGGGACCTTGGAGGTCTTCTAGTCCAGCCCCCTGCTCAAGCAGAAGACCCTATACTATCTCAGACAAGTGACTCTCCAGCCTCTTCTTAAAAACCTCCAGTTTTGGAGTGTCTACGATTTCTGGTGGCAAGCTGTTCCACTGGTTAACTGTGCTCTAAACAAACTTGGATTTTGATTCTGAGCAAATCCTTCTCATAACCTCTTTCGATTTTCTTGGCCACGATGGGCGAGTCGGAGTGTGTCGATGTTGCTCAAATATAAAAACAAAACTTGAAGAACTTCCTACTGTTGGTGACAGGGTTGTTAAGCGAATCTGGCTTCCCCCATTGACCTTGCTTGTCCGAAGGTCACAAAAGGGGATTCCCCCCCCCCCGCGGATGGTGAAACCATCATGAGCCAGTGGCCATCTGAATTTTGATCACGTGACTAGATCATGTGATTGGTCATAATTGTGAAAAACAGTCGTAAATCACTTTGGAACGATCATGAAATGAAGGGCTGTGAGTCAAGGTGCCACAAATGCCCGCAACGGTCATGGCAACGCTCGCGTGAGTGGGACTGTGCACACTCATGTACACATGCACACCGGCCAGCCGCTCAGGCAGGCTATGGGCCAGCAATGGGCCACAGCCCACAGGTTGGGGACCCCTGCTCCATGGTAACCACTTGGCTTTAGTAAAAGTATACCTTTCGCTACAAGTGGAGTTGATAGTCTCTCTTTCCTAGAGAACCAAGTCGGCGCAGGTCTGACAGTACAACCATTCATTTAATAACTATCCAAAGCTACAACATGCTGAAAAAAGGTGACTTATGACCATCACACTTACTGTCATGCCTCCGTCGGAGCCTGAATCTGCGGAGGAAAATGAACTGGAACGGGACCCTATGGAGGTCGAGGGAGACGAGTCTGTGGCTTCAGAGGAATGTGGGGAAGAGCAGGCCAAGGCAGGCCAGGGCCCTTCAGGAGTGGGACAGGAGGAATAGGAGAGACAGAGTTCAGGCGATGAGCAAGGGCCACTCCCACCTGATCCTAGAGCACAGAGAGTGGAGAGAAGGAGGGAACAACGCAGGCAGGCACAACTACTTGGGAGGATAGCATCCGACCCCTCTCCACAAGGCACACCTGGAGACTGAGATTTAAGGAGACACTGTGGGGAGAGGCATTTGTCGGGAACAAACGCTGATTCCTTGGAGTTTTGCATGTGTTATTGCTGATCTCTTGTTCTGTAACTTCTGCTTGGAAACCTGGAAACTCTGACCCTTGGACTGGCTGACAACATTGCTTGGATGTTTAACGAACTCGGACTGTATTTTGGCTTCCCTTCTGAAACTGCTCAGGCAAGCGTGTATTCACACAGACTCGTTAGGTTTATGATGTATGTGTCATTCCTTGTTATCTCCATGGCCTTGAGTAAATTCCTCTCCTAATCAGACTGTGTGTGAAACTACTTGCAGCCAGAGGTGTGTGTGTCTCCCTTTGTTTGGAGGCTTGGCAGAAACGTGGGAGCATTTGGGGAAAATTTGGAGCAATTAAAGGGCGGTTTGAATTGCCAGCTGACTGCATTGCCTCTGTGCCGTGCCCTGGGTCATCACACTTACAAACCTCACAACATCCACATGATCACATACGATACGACCGGCACGTATTTGCAATTACTGCATAATGTGATCGAAGATTTGCAATCTTCCCGGCCAGCTTGCCAGAAGCAAAATCAATGTAGGAAGCCGATTTGCTTCACAGCCGTGTGATTCCCTTAACATCTGCAGTGATTCACTTCACATCCATGGCAAAAAAAAAAAATTGGGCATAAGTCCCTTAAGAACCGCCTTGCCCAGCCACTTAAATTCTGCTCTAAATTCAGCCATATAAATTAGATCCGTAACTCGAGGACTATCTATAAAGCTATCTATAAAGCTCCCAGAGAAAAATGGAGTCTTCTATCCTTAATTAGGTAGGACCAAAAGGTGGTTGTGCTGCTATAAGTATTAAGCAATTCTTAGAATATAATTAGATCCAAAGAGAGTAACACGGAAGAAGAAGGGGGAGAGTAGAACTTCACAGGCCACTGAACTGCAGCAAAAAATGGATAGTGAGAGTCAAGGGCCATTGATTGATTTCAGATGGGGTCTCAATGAATCCAGCCGATTAAATTGGTGTGTTGTGGCACACCGTAATGAAAGGATAACCAATTTCTAGTAATGAATGGCAGTGATAACCTTTGTCATGCAAATATTTTTTGCTACTTATTTTGCCGGTTTGGCACAGCAGCCCAACCGAACAGAAGCACAGACTGCAACAGATAGTTAGGACTGCAGAAAAAAAAAAAACAGCCTACCTTCTATTGGGGACCTGTATACAAGCGTCCTCGGCTTACGATGACAACTGACCCCCAAAATGTATGTTGTTAAGTGAGAAATCTGTTAAGTTATTATTATATATATGTTAAATTATTATTATATATGTGAACTCTCAAGCTTCCTCCTTCCGTTATATATTCAAGATGGACAGTATTTAACATTTATTTGCTACGTATATGTAGGGATGTGGGTCTGTACATATGTTGTTCATAGTATGTTTAGCTATGTGTCATGTATGTGTTTCACTTTGAGAGCGGGCAACTAAATTTCATTTTTGATGTGTGCCGTTGTGCCCACAGTAAAAAAATGACAATAAAGATTATCTTATCTTATTATTAATTATTATTATTAGTAGTAGTAGTATTACTATTAGTAGTAGTAATATTACTATTATTACTGTTATTACTGTTATTGTTGTTATTATATTATTATTATTATTATTATTATTATTATTATTATTATTATTATTAGTAGTAGTAGTAGTAGTAGTAGTAGTAGTAGTAGTAGTAGTAGTAGTAGTAGTAGTAGTAGTATTGCTACCGGAGTCTGAACACAGTCGTGACTGTAACTCAAAAAGTTTTTTTTTATTATTATTATTTTTTAAAAAAAATCTCCCTATTTTTTCTTTTATATATATATAAATATTTTATTCATTTTCTATTTTTACAAACAAGTGCTTAATAGACAACATGTTGACTGGGTCCATGAATAATTCCGCTTCTTCAAACTAAATCCAATATTGCACCATCCAATTCCTCCTCTCTTCTTCCAGTAATAAACATTTTTCCACATTAAGCAAACACAATTCTAATTGTTATTAATAGATAAACAGTTGAATATCGGCGTTTATTACAGTTTTTTTAATAACATCAATGATATCAGTTTAAAACAGTGGTTCTCAACCTTTTTAATGCCGCGACCCCCAACCGGTCGTAAATTGAGGACTACTCAACTGGTGCAGCACCATTTGCAGAATGGGACTTTTGGCGGGCTCAGCAGGGCAGAGACACCTGGACAATTCTTATTGGCTTTTGAAAGCCAATGGAATTAGACTCTATTCAAGAGAGTCTATTCTATTGGCTTTCAAAAGCCAGGAGAATAAAAGGGAGTAGCACAGCTAAGGAAAAGGGGAAAAAAATGTTTGGCGACCCCTGTGAAATGGTTGTTCGACCCCAAATGGGGTCCCGACCCACAGGTTGAGAACCACTGGTTTAAAACATCTTTTCTAACCAAAATGTGTCTTAATTCAGGGGTCTCCAAACTTGGCCCTTTTATTGACTGGTGGACTTCAACTCCCAGAGTTCCTCAGCCAGGCTGAGGAATTCTGGGAGTTGAAGTCCACCAATCATAAAAGGACCAGTTTTGAAGACCCCTGACATAATGTGAGGGGGAAATAATGCTAACTCGGAAAGAGCTAAACCGGTGTTTCTCAACCTCGGCCCTTTTAAGAGATGTGGACTTCAATTCCCAGAGTTCCTCAGCCAGTTATGCTTTGTCCCCAACTGGCTCTTCTACCTTGTGGCATCACGTAATGGAGGGGCCTTCAAACTTGGCCCTTTGATGACTAGTGGACTTCAACTCCCAGAATTCCTCAGCCAGGCATGCTGGCTGAGGAATTCTGGGAGCTGAAGTCCACCAGTCATCAAAGGGCCAAGTTTGAAGACCTTCTTATGGTATGCATGATAAATGAAGATAAACTTCAAACCCAGAACTGCAGCAGCATCTTGGTAATCAATATATACAATGAATGAGTGATGACTGACGATAGAGAAATGTCTACAAGAAAACAAGTTCAGAGAGCACCAAGGACCCCACACAATCCACTTTATCCTAAAGACCTTTGATGCTCCGTTTATCTTATGGTATGCACGAAAACAACCTTTAGTCCCAAAACTGCAGTATCATCCTGGAGATCAATATATAACAGAATGAATGAGTTGGAAGGGACCTTGAATGTCCTCTAGTCCAGTGGTTCTCAACCTTTTTAATGCCGCGACCCCAACCGGTTGCAAGTCGAGGACTACCCAACCGGTCGTAAGTTGAGGACTTTCCCTGCCCGGGAGCGCCGCGCATGCGTGGTGCCGCCCCCTGCACTGGCCGAGGCATAGCAGGCAAGTGGCAGAGACAGCGCAGGGCGACCACCGGCTGGGCCACCAGCTGGCCCAGCCCAAGGGAGGTAAGGCACCCACCGGGCCCCACACGTGCCAGCAACCCTCCCTGCGCCCGCCGGCCTCCCACCTCCCACCTCTGGCCCTCTTTTCCTTACATTTTTAGTAGTTGCTCAGCAGGGAGGGGTGGAAGCTTCCAGACAGCTCGCCTTCGCTGCAGACAACTTGCAGCACCGTTTGCAGAATGGGGCTTTTGGCGGGCTCAGCAGGGCAGAGACAGCCTGGACAATTCCTATTGGCTTTGGAAAGCCAATAGAATTAGACTCTATTCAAGAGAGTCTATTCTATTGGCTTTCAAAAGCCAATAGAATAAAAGGGAGTAGCACAGCTAAGGAAAAGGGGGAAAAATAGCGGACTGCGTTATTTGGCGACCCCCGTGAAATGGTCGTTCGACCCCAAATGGGGTCCTGACCCACAGGTTGAGAACCACTGCTCTAGTCCAACACCCCTGCTCAGACCATTTCAGACAAATGTTTGTCCAATCTCTTCTTGAAAACGTCCAGTGTTAGACCACCTACAACTTCCAGAAGCAAGTTGTTCCACTGGTTAATTCTTCTCACTGTCAGGAAGTTTCTCCTTAGTTCTAGGTTGCTTCTCTCCTTGATCAGTTTCCATCCGTTGCTTCTTGTCCTGCCTTCAGGTCCTTTAGAGCAGTGGTTCTTAACCTTTTTGAACGAATCGCCCCCTTGAGCCAATGAGGAAGTTGTCATTGCCCCCTCCCCCAACATAACCTCTCAATCACAACATAGGAAATAATTCTTCAATTTATGCAAACACTTTTTTTTGTTTTCTTTAAAATTGTCATCAGGACATATCGATGCAAATAATTTATTTCCAGTCTTTTCCCCATATCTCCCATATTCTGGCCAATGGCGCGCCACTGTATGGGTAGAGGTTGCTGCACAACGCGCATGAAGATAAGCGATGCCTCTTCACATATGTACGGCGTTCTGTCCTGAAGCTAGCCGGAGGAACATTTGAAAACACAATTCAATCCACGAAGAACGAGCGATTTGATGTTTTTGTACGACAGATATACAGCGATTCACTGTATGAAAAAGTCTCAAAAGTGTCCCAAAACTTTTTGCTCCATCGCCCCCATATCGCCCCCTTTTCATTCCTTCAACCGCGCGTCGCCCCTTTTCATTCCATCGCCCCCCCTGAAAAATGAAATCGCCCCTGGGGGGCAATATCGCCCAAGTTAAGAATCACTGTTTTAGAGAATAGGTTGACCCCCCCCCCCGTCTTTGTAGAAGCCCCTCACATTTTGGAACACTGTTATCCTGTCACCCCTTGTCCTTTACATTGTATGAGTGACATGAGTATACAGGCAGACATACCTCTCTATTTACTGCATGTTTATCTGAGATTATCCTTGGCAGTGCTTTTTTCTTGAGTGGGATGATAGTCACATTTTTGTACGCATTATTAACAGATGTGACCTTGAGATGCAAACTCTACTTGCGTTGATCAACCCTTGGGGTGTCACAGTGGCTGTTCAGAGCCACGGTTGTCAAAGAGAGATGCGGGGCTCCCAAATCCGTGATTTTATCTGTATCTGTTCGACCGAGGGAACGACAGCACTATAATTGTCAATTCTGTCATTCTTGTTGAGTCAAGACACGCACAGTATCAGTTTCATTTTATATCTTCAGGAAGCTGTCAGTTCAACTGACAATCCACCCAGCATTATGATCTCATATATATTAAGGCTATACCACACATGGCAGATTTTCTTCACATTTTAGGCCAGGGAATCTTCAAACCTGGCCTTTTTATGACTTGTGGACTTCAAAATTCCTCAGGCAGGAAGAAAGCAAAAAAAAAGTAAAAAAGAAAGAAAGAAAGAAAGAAAGAAAGAAAGAAAGAGGGAGGGAGGGAAGGAAGGAAGGAAGGAAAAAAGGAAAGAAAGGAAAGAAAGGAAAGGAAGGGAGGAAGAAAGCAAAAAAAGCAAAAGGATGAAAGAAAGAGAAAGAAAGAAAGAAAGAAAGAAAGAAAGAAAGGGAGGGAGAGAGGGAAGGAAGGAAGGAAGGGGAAAAAGGAAAGGAAGGGAGGAAGAAAGCAAAAAAGCAAAAGGATGAAAGAAGAGAAAGAAAGAAAGAAACGAAGGAAGGAAGGAGGGAGGGAGGAAAGAAGGAGGGAAGGAGGGGAAGGAAGATGGTATAAGGATTCCTGTGTTGGGCATTGGGCTGGACTAGACGACCTCCAAGGTCCCTTCCAGTCCTAGCCCTATAAGATAGAGAAGCAAAATGTTTTCAAAGAAAAAAAAAAAAGAAAATCCAGTTGCCTTCTGGGATTTGAAGTTCACTTACTTGGAAATCGTTGAAGGTGGGAAACCCTGCTCAGAGGATCTTAAAGAGGTAGGGATAGGAATAGTATTGACACCTTTGATATCTGGAAGACTCCTGAGAAGACCTTGGAGAGGCAAGAAAACAACAAGGAATCATTAAACCATTCTACCCAGAGGCCTCACCTGAAGCACAAATGGTCAGGCTCAAATTATCCTACTTCAGACACATTATCCAAAGACCTAATTCTCTAGAGCAGGGGCCCCCAACCTGTGGGCTACAAGAAGGAGGAGGAGGAGGAGGAGGAAGGGGAAGAAGAAGAAGAAGAAGAAGAAGAAGAAGAAGAAGAAGAAGAAGAAGAAGAAGAAGAAGAAGAAGAAGAAGAAGAGAAGAAGAAGAAGAGAGAGGAGGAGGAGGAGGAGGAGGGAGGTGGAGGAGGTGGAAGAAGGAGGAGGAGGAGGAGGAAGGAGGGGAGGTGGAGGAGGTGGAGAAGGAGAAGAAGGACAAGAAAAAGAAGAAGAAGAAGAAGAAGAAGAAGAAGAAGAAGAAGAAGAAGAAGAAGAAGAAGAAGAAGAGGAAGAGGAGGAGGAGGAGGAGGAAGAGGAGGAGGAAGGAGAAGAAGGACAAGAAAAAGAAGAGAAGAAGAAGAAGAAGAAGAAGAACAAGAAGAAGAAGAGGAGGAGGAGGAGGAGGAGGAGAAGGAGGAAGAAGAAGAAGAAGAAGAAGAAGAAGAGGAGGAGGAGGAGGAGGAGGAGGAGGAGGGGAGGTGGAGGAGGTGGAGGAAGGAGAAGAAGGACAAGAAAAGAAAAGAAGAAGAAGAAGAAGAAGAAGAAGAAGAAGAAGAAGAAGAGGAGGAGGAGGAGGAAGAAGAAGAAGAAGAAGAAGAAGATGAAGAAGAAGAAGAAGAAGAAGAAGAAGAAGAAGAGGAGGAGGAGGAGGAGGAGGAGGAGGAGGAGACCAGCAACAAGATGGATGGACTAGCTTATAGGTGATGGGAGCAGCATTGGAAGACCCGAAGAACCAGGTAAAGAACAGATCACCATCATGGAGACAAATCTGTCTAGGTCAGGGGTAGGCAACCTCGGCTCTTTTATGGCTCATGGACTTCAACTCCCAGAATTCCTGAGTCAGCATAGCTGACTCAAGAACTCTGGGAGTTGAAGTCCATGAGCCATAAAAGAGCCGAGGTTGCCTACCCCTGGTCTAGGTGATCTATAGGAGCTGACACTGACTTTATTTTATCAATCAGGGCAAGAATCCAACTCCCCTCGGACAAGTCCATAAGGCTGAGAAAGGGGGGAGAAAAAAAGAAGAAGAGGACAACCAGGAGCAAAGTGATGGACTCAATTATAATACTGATCATCGGAAGACCTCTAGGACCAGGTTAGGATAGATCATCATGGGGGTTGGGGAGGACATCTATCTATGTGGTCTATAGCAATCAATATGCAAAGGCTTTCCTCTCTTTGAGTGGTTTGTAATGCTGGTAAAGGTGGAAGAAAAGACAAGAGGACCCACAACAAGATGGATGGATTTACGGTAGTTACAGATGTTGAGTACATCATTAGAAGCCCTGAAGGACTCCAGGTTAGACACAGATCATCATGGAGAAAATCTATACACAGTAGGCGGTCACTAAGAGTCCACAGCACTGAATGACCTATAATCAATGAGACGATCGGAACAGAGGTTTCACGCTCTTCGTATGTGATTGCAACACCACAATGCACACAGGAAAGGGCAGAGGTTGTGTCGTGATCCTGCAAGACTGCTTTAATGATTTCTTCCCCTTGACTTCCTTATTAATGGCAGTTCCTACTAATGGCAAAACTGTTTTGATTGAAATGAGAGTGTTCTTCCTGGGGATTAATTCCTGCATCAGTTATAGCAGAGATGGCTCTGAAATTATTTATCTAGTTTAATGAAAAGAAGGAGGAGGGGAGACACGATAGCAGTGCACCCATATTGGACGAGGGGATCCAAAGCACCAGAGGGAAGGACGAGAAACAATGGTTGGAAACTGATCAAAGAGAGAAGCAACCTGGAATTAAAAGGAGAAATTTCCTAACAGGAGGACAATTAACCAGTGGAACAGCTTGCCACCAGAAATTGTGGGTGCTCCATCCCTGGAGGTTTTAAAGAAGAGACTGGACAGTCACTTGTCTGAGATGGCATAAGTTCTCCTGCTTGAGCAGGGGGCTGGACTAGTCCAGGGCTTTTCAACCTTTTCACCCATTGTACCACTTTTAGGATATGGCAACATCCGAGTACCACCAGTCGCCTAGCAAGGTGTCAAAAACTTGATGACCCCCCCCCAAAAAAAGGGAAAAAAGTGATCAAATACAGGTAGTCCTCAACTTACAACAGTTCGCTTAGTGACTGTTCGAAGTTACAATGGCACTGAAAAAAGTGCCCCCCAAGCCACAAGCCGAGCAAGACACCTGCCTGCCCACCCGGCGGGCGCTCTTCCTCCTGTCCGAGGTTTTCATTGTTGTGAGCGTTTCTGTTGAGGATTGGCAGCGGGGGTGGGGGTGGGGGGTGTTTGGTTTTTTATTTCCCCGTTTTGTTGGGTGGTTGCAGCAGGGCTTGGTCACTTCACATGACCCTGGGACACTGTGACCGTCATAAATATGAATCGGTTTGCCAAGCATCTGGATGTAAATCACAAGACCCTGGAGAGGCTGCAAACATTCCTGCTGATCGGCGTGTCTTCAGGGCTCAGCAGAAGCGCCAGGATCAGCGCCAAGCTTCAGCTGGATCCTGGTGCTGATCCTGGCGCTTCCACTGAGCCCTGACAGCCCCGAAGAAGCGCCGATCAGCTGGAAAGCGGCACTGATCCTGGCGCTTCCGCTGAGCACTGACAGCCCTGCAGCTCCAGCCGTCTCTCGCTCAGGCTTGTGCGGTGCTGCCACCGGTTTCAGCTCATTCCCCTCCCCCGCTACCCCTTTTCTAGGATGCTCGCGTACCACCTGCCAGGTGGCCAATGTACCCACAGGTGGTACCCGTGCCACTGGTTGAAAAGCCCTGAAGTAGAAGAACTCTAAGGTCCCTTCCAGCTTCTACTCTATGCTATGCTATGCAATGCTATTCTAGTCTATTCCATTCCATTCCATTCCATATACCATATATGCCGGCGTATAAGGCGACCCGGCGTATAAGACGACCCCCGTCTTTGGCGCCGAGTCGCATTCCTAGAACGTCATCTTATACTCTGGAAACTACCAGTATTTCCGGCGTATAAGACGACTCGACGTATAAGATGACCCCCGACTTCAGCACCAATTTTAACACTTGCAGAAGTCGCCTTATACGCCGGCATATACGGTATTCTATTCTATTCTATTCTATTCCATTCTATTCTATTCTATTCCATTCCATATATTCTATTCTATTCTATTCTATTCTATTCTATTCTATTCTATTCTATTCTATTCTATTCTATTCTATTCTATTACATTCCATTCCATTCCATATATTCTATTCTATTCTATTCTATTCTATTCTATTCTATTCTATCTATTCTATTCTATTCTATTCTATTCTATTCCATTCCATTCCATTCCATTCCATTCCATATATTCTATTCTATTCTATTCTATCTATTCTATTCTATTCTATTCTATTCTCTATTCTATTCTATTCTATTCTATTCTATTCTATTCTATTCCATTCCATTCCATATATTCTATTCTATTCTATTCTATTCTATTCTATTCCATTCCATTCCATATATTCTATTCTATTCTATTCTATTCTATTCTATTCTATTCTATTCTATTCTATTCTATTCTATTCCATTCCATTCCATATATTCTATTCTATTCTATTCTATTCTATTCTATTCTATTCTATTCTATTCTATTCTATTCTATTCTATTCTATTCTATTCCATTCCATTCCATTCCATATTCTATTCTATTCTATTCTATTCTATTCTATTCTATTCTATTCTATTCTATTCTATTCTATTCTATTCCATATTCTATTCTATTCCATTCCATATTCTATTCTATTCTATTCTATTCTATTCTATTCTATTCTATTCCATTCCATTCCATTCCATATTTTCTATTCTATTCTATTCTATTCCATTCCATTCCATTCCATTCCATTCCATATTTTCTATTCTATTCTATTCTATTCTATTCCTATTCTATTCTATTCTATTCTATTCTATTCTATTCTATTCTATTCTATTCTATTCTATTCTATTCTATTCCATTCCATATTCTATTCTATTCTATTCTATTCTATTCTATTCTATTCTATTCCATTCCATTCCATATTCTATTCTATTCTATTCTATTCTATTCTATTCTATTCTATTTCTATTCTATTCTATTCTATTCCATTCCATTCCATTCCATATTTTCTATTCTATTCTATTCTATTCTATTCTATTCTATTCTATTCTATTCTATTCTATTCTATTCTATTCTATTCTGTTCTATTCCGTTCCATTCCGTTCTAGTCTATATTTGTCCGAAGTGCTCTGAGCAGAGGGTTGGACTAGAAGACCTCCAAGGTCGCTTCCAACTCTGTCATTCTGTCATTCTGTTATCTGGACTGGACAATCATTTGTCTGAAATGGTATATGGTCTATGGTCATTTCTCAACCAATACTTTACAATGTTTTCCTCCCGTAGTATCTTGCATCCATCTCTGGTGTGATCTAAAACTTCCTGGTTACTATTCTTTTTGACACAACGATAAACTCGATCACGACTCGAACATCTTACAGCCTGCATGTTTTGTTCCACTTCCGCAAGTTTTATTTTGCAATTTGGCAGAAAAGCTGTGCACAGACCTTTCTTTGCCATTTTCTCTTTTCGCTCCTGACGCTGGCATTTTTATAGCAGTTTTTCCTTGGGGGGTGCCTTTTTCTGAAGCCCACTTGAAGGTCAAGCGTGTCCTTCCCACGTGTTATTAATACAGACATTTTGGCCAAATGCCCTCTTGTTTCAGCTTCTTCCGCTTCTCCTTCCTTTAATTGCAGGCCGCATTACAAAATTCTGAAAAGTTGGGGATTATAATGGCATTCGCATTCCAAGGGCCTTGATGTACTTAATCAAAAATCAGTGCGTGTCAAAGAAAAAATTCACAGGGACTGACTCCTTTATCCTTCCCCACTTATAAACCAAATCAGATTTAATTATGACTCTAAGGACGCTGAGTTAGATGCCTTCCGTGCTTCGTGTAACCATTACAGGAGCGAAGATTAGGGACCAATTTATGAAAGGAATGTCCTTCCATTTTGAAGAGAAAGAAATCTCAGAGTCCTAGTGGACAATCAATTAAATATGAGCCAGCCGTGTGCTGCAGCTGCGAAAAAGGCCAACACAGTGCTGGGCTGCATTAACAGAGGGATAGAATCAAGATCACGTGAAGTGTTAATACCACTTTACAAGGCCTTGGTAAGGCCACACTTGGAATGCTGCATCCAGTTTTGGTCAACCACGATGTAAAAAAGATGTTGATGTTAATAATAATAATAATAATAATAAACAGTGGACCACCTGGTAAGCTGTTGCAAGAAGATTGCACAGACTGACTATAAGCAGCGGCATGACAAAGTAGCAACAATGGTGCATTGAAGATCTGCAAAAAATATCATTTGCCTGTAAGCAAAAACTGGTGGGATCATAAAATAGAGAAAGTCATAGAAAATGATAAAATTAAACTGCTCTGGGACTTCAGAATTCAAACAGACAAGCACCTGCAACATAACACCCCAGACTTAACAATTGTCAATAAGAAAGACAAAAAAGTCTGGACAGTGGACGTGGCAGTGCCTCGAGACAGCAGAAGAGAAGAGAAAGAGCTGGAGAAGATAACAAAATACAAAGACCTACAAATAGAAATAGAAAGACTGTGGCAAAAGCAAGCAAGGGTAGTACCAATAGTCATAGGCCTCCTTGGGTGCAATCCCAAAACAACTGGAGCACCACTTGAACACCATTGGCATTGACAAATTTGCTATTAGTCAATTGCAAAAGGCGGCCTTACTAGGAACTGCTTCCATCCTGCGACGATACCTGTAATACCATCAAACATCCACATCTGCCTATCCCAGGTCCTGGGTAAGGACTCGATAGGTAGACAAAATGCCAAATCCAGTCTGAACATCTGGCCTGACCATATGCGATGATCCATATATAATAATAATAATATAATAATAATAATAATAATAATAATAATAATAATAAAGTTGGAAGGGACCCTGGAGGTCATCTAGTCCAACCCCCTGCTCAGGCAGGAAACCCTATACCATTTCAGACAAACGGCTGTCCAGACTCTGTCGACCCAGTGCAGATACATCCCTTTTTTCCCTTCCCGTTCCCCGTTATGGATAAATCAAAGAAGAGAACCGAGGGCTCTTTTTAAAAAACAAAGTAGAGACATTAATAACAGCAAGGCTTTATGAATTATTGAAAACCAATGTACGCTCATCTGTAAATTGTGAATGGATCGACGCTATTGGCATTTTTATTTAGCACTGTCGGTGCTTTTAAAGATACATAGGCATTGATTTGACTCCTGGGCCATCCTATCAGGGAATAGAATTACCTTTATGGAAGGCTCGGCAAGTAACCCGTACAGTATAGACCCAGTGGTGGGATTCAAATAGGTGAACAACCAGTCCTCTGCATGGATGCCACTTCCGGAAGTCTGTTCTGGGCCTGGGCCACAAAAAATTAGCTACCTGGTTCTGCCAAAGTGGTGCAAACAGGCTGAATCCCACCACTCACTGTCTGTCTGTCTGTCTGTCTGTCTGTCGTCCATTCCATCTCTCTCTCTCTCTCTCTCTCTCTCTCTCTCTCTCTCTCTCTCTCTCTCTCTATCTGTCTGTCTGTCTGTCTGTCTGTCTGTCTGTCTGTCTGTCTGTCTGTCTATCTTATCCGTCCATCCATCATCCATCCATCCATCCATCCATCCATCCATCATCCATCCATCCATCCATCCATCCATCCATCTATCTATCTATCTATCTATCTATCTATCTATCTATCTATCTATCTATCTATATCTCCCTCTGTCTATCTCTTTTTGTATCTATCTATCATCTATCTATCATCTATCATCTATATCCATATCTATCTATCTATCTATCTATCTATCTATCTATCTATCTATCTATCTATCTATCTATCTATCTATCTATCTATCTATCTATCTATCTATCTATCTAGGTCTTTGGTTATTCAGGTTTTCTCCTGTGTAAAATTGGAAGTGTCTTGGCGACGTTTCGACGAAGTCCCATTTGTCATCTTCAGGCT